>JAFBJT010001790.1:6405-19269 GCA_016785325.1 Chascanopsetta lugubris
AAACAGAGGGCTTGTGGTCCCTCACCAGAGGGACCAATCCTTGAAGATGCCCTAGAAATCATTAACTGCAATTTTTAAAGGTGCAGTGTCTTTTGGTCACTTCTAGAAATGTTACAAAACCCATTACATACTTATATATTTATAAACACGTCAATGTTTTATTTCTTTCCATTCCCCATAAATGAGCCCATTTATGTAAATTTACATAAAGAGCGGGTCCTCTCCACGGGGGCAGCCATGTTTTTACATTCACCCAGATTGGACGTATTAAACATCTTTTGAGGTTGTTTTTTTTGACAACTGAAGTCGACCATAGATTCTCCTGCATGCTCCAAAAGTGGGTGAAGTGATGGACACAACACGCAACTTCACCTCTAGAGGTCACCAAATCTCACACACCTTTAAAGAAAAGTAGCTGCTGTTTCAAATGTATCCACCGGGGGTCTCACATATCAAACATGTTAATGCTGGAGCAGCTGGTAATAGATCTCTGGAGCTTATTGTTATAATCTATTATAGGTGTTGTTTGTGTCTATAGGTCATTATGCTTTGAGTGCACTGGTCCCACCCACTTGAAATCAAATGGGTCTGTGTGTGGCCCCTGAATTAAAACAAGTTTGACGGCCCCTGAAAAGTTTGGGAAACCTTCGTCAGACCAGGCTCTCCATTTTATGACCCCTTGAAATAGTCATTGTTCCTGGCGTCGTTGGAGCTGCATATCTGTGTGCCACACCACACATTCCCCGCTTCTCAATGCAACCTGGCTTGTATTGAGGTTTAAAAAATATTGATGATATTGTGTGGCTTCACACAAAGGGCTTTCAGAAAGTATTAGTTCAGTGAGACCTTCAGGTGTGGAGACAAAAACGGGCGAGGAACAAAGGCAAAACAACTACTTATTAAAGTGCCCTCTTGAACCAGTAGCAAGAGAAATCATATTTTGCAGTGTGGGCTGTAACAAGGAATTAAACAGATAGAAGCACATGGCAGTTCCATGGTGACAGGGACACCTGAGATGGTACAGTATGATATATGTGATCTGATGGCTATAGGACGACTGGTAAGGAGGTAAAGACACTGGAAACCCACTGAGGGCTGACTGTGATCTGATCCGCTGAAGTACTTTTGAGGAAGAGGACCTCGTGAATGTTGTGGTCTGGGTCACCAACGACGACAAAGTCACGTTTTCAGTCAGAGAATTGGTTCATCATCTGCATGTTGGTCAACATCTGCCTTTGAGGTGTTGAGATTTGCCTTTGATGTGAAGACATCTGCCTTTGATGTGAGATATATGATATAAAGATATCTTTTTTTCTCATTCTGTGGTAAAGAAAAAAAACTCCTGGTTTCAATCTTTCGATCACCTAAGGTGAAGGTGTGTAGGAATCCACGCGAATAATTTTACTCTGTGTCAGAATCGCACAGAAACCAGCTAATGAACAAATGGAGGAAGGAGGAAATATAAGCACCCATGTTGGAGGAAACACATTTATTTCTAATCATCCAAAATAAAAAATGATGTTCCTGTAGGAAATAGGAATTCGATGCATCAATATCTAATATTCATCTCCCGACTCACCACACGATTTTTTCAATTCTAAGGGACGAAGCAACAATATTCAACACCGGATGCAGCGGATTTACTTATTGCTTTCCTCTGCTTTGAAGGCCTTATTGAAAATGGTGGCTGTGTGAGCACATGTGAGCACATGTGAGCGAGCGGCCGGTGTAAAAAAACATGAAATATGGCCGACGTGACGGGTGCATGCCGCGTAAACCCGGCCACTCTAACTTTTTTAATTTGGATTGGCACGTCGGGCTGCCAGGACGGCCATATTTTATCCGGCAGTCGTTTTCTGTGTATGGCGCTCCGCCTGCCGAGTGGCTCTCCATCATGTTTGTCACTGGCAACTTTATTGAGGAACACAGGGAGCTGATTGGATGCCTGGGCTCATGCTGATGATGGGTATGGAAGTGGGGGGGGGGTGCTGTTGAGGTGGTCAATGGTTTTATTGAATTAGCATCAGAGGTGTTTTTTCCATCCCTTTAGTCAGATGATGTCTCTTTATGAGAGGCTTTGGATGAAGTGTTAATTTGGGTCAAAAACCTTCCTCTAAAACCTCTTGTAACATCTTGTACTGCAGTACCTCTAATTACCTGTAGGTGGACTGTGCGAGAAAACAACATTGCTTTTAGATTTATTGGGTTTAGCTGAAATTTGTGCTTATTTAATGTATAAATACAAGCTAACAAGTACTTGTAACGCAGTGCCTTTACTGACCCACAGGTGAACAAGCTAGCATGAATGTTTAATGCAATACCTTTAATGATCTGTAGGTGAACAATGTCAGTAAACTATACTTGCCACTAGATATATGGATTAAGCTCTAAATGTACTAATTGTGTGTATAAATAGAAGCTCACATGAACTTGTACCGCAGTACCTTGAGTGACCTGTGGGTGGTTAAGGTCAAATGCCCTGCATGAGACTAACCGCTGCTTCCCTCTTTGCCTTCTTGTTAAACATATACATAACAACTGCTCACCCGGGGGCGTCCTATACGTGACATAAACACCGTATTAAAAAAAACAATTACATTCCGCTGCGTTGCTGAAAATAAGATGCACTCGCTGCATTTTATGAAAAATATCCCGAGGAGCAATGGGATTATTTCAGGTTTTTTTTTGCGTGTCCTGCCCTGAATTTGCTCAAGGACCCCTGACTGAAATATAGTGCTTATGTATCCTCAAGGTAATGGAAAAGATGGTCTGCTGACAGCCGGCGAAGACCCAGGGTCATGTTTTTCCTGGTGCCCATAAATCTTGGCCTCGCCGTGCCCCCTGCCCGCCCTTCTCGTACATCTGTAGCAGGAGATGTCTTTTGGCTATCTTGACTGATTGAGGGGCATGATTTATATCTGCTGGCCGGGATTATAGCAGAAAATTCAATTAAATGGAGGGAACATAAATAGAAGATAAATGAATAGGCGCAACCCCTCAACCCCCCTTTTGCAACACTCTTCCCCCTGCCGCGGGCCGTTTTGTCCATATGAGGCTTCTGTCGAAAAAAAGAGTCGTCCAGCAAATACGAGTGACTCATACGTTAATGATCTCGGCACATCGGCGTATCTAACGTAAAAAAAAGGGACATATCAAGCCGCATGCATATTCATAGCCGCGGAGAAGCAATTATCAAGAGGAACTGGACGAGACGGAGGGAGATCCAAGTCGTACGCTCAAGAGGGGAATGGAAGATATGTAAAGTGTATTTGTCTTGAACGACAGGACACGGCTTCTCCTTCCCGGTGGTGAAGGGGGTCATTAGTTTTCCATAGTGTGGTGCAGAGGACAAGAGAGAACCATTACTGGAAAGAGCAAGATTAATGAGCGGGCGCACGTGTGATGCAATGCCAAGTACGAGGCGGCAAGTAAGACAAATTCCAAAAGCCTCCCCTTCCCCGGTCTCTCAGTGTGGCTAGCGCTACTTTCGATACTTAAACTCTGAAAGATCTGTTTCCCCACTTCCGCTTCAGACCTGACCTTTTCCCGAGACTCCGCTCTACCTCCACATGTGCGAACAATGTAATCCGTCTGTGTTTGCTCAGCCTCGCTGCTGAAACCGCTGGCTGCAGACTCTGCGTACAGTATTGACATTGCTAGCTGCTTTACCGCTTAATTTGGGGACGCTGAGCTATTTTTAGACCCTGCCGTCCGTGGATACAAGTACAAAATACATTTTTCCAGACTCGATAGTTGCGTATTTTCATGTCCTGCAGCATTAGCGCTGTTATGCGCTACAAATGAAAGCTAGCACGAATGTGTACCGTAGTACTTTTAATGACCTGTGGGTGAACAATATCCGAAAACAATATTTGCTGTTAGAGAGTATATGGGTTCAGCTCTAAATCTACTTACGTATATTGCATATAAATGCAAGCTAGCATGAACGTGTACTGCAGTACCTTTAATGGCCCATAGGTGAACAATGTCAATATATGGGCTCAGCTTCAAATATACTACGATATTTTTGTGTACAGTTACAAGCCAACATACGATTGGAAAGCAGTACCTTTAATGACCCATAGGTGAACAATACCCAAAGAGCAATACTTGCCATTAGGTGAATGGCTTGAGCGTATAAATACAAGCTAGCATGAACGTGTACAGCTAAATACCGCAGCTTAAACAGCTAGCTGCAGACAGTAGACAGTATTGACATTGCTAGCTTAATTTGCGAAGGCCACTGAGTAATTTATAGACCCTGCCATGTTGCACGCAAATTATGACTCATCATAAAAAATGCATCCCCCCGTGTGTACACAATACGTGTTTCCTGACTTCATAGCATCGCATTTTCTCAGGTCCTGCAGCGTTGGTGTTGTTTTGCTTCCAGCTAGGATCATTAATGTATATTTCAGACGCCCTTGTTCTAAATCTGAAAAAAAAAATGGTTCGGAGGAGGACGCTAGCTTTGCAGGGCTGAGCCTGTCTTCCCACTTAAGTAGGAACTAATTTATGCCCGGTGATAAAAAATACATAATATAAAAGCGAGGAGTAGCCCGGGGGCAGGAAGTGGCAATAAGAGGTGTGAACCCTCCGTAACAATAACTCTGAGTGATTTATAACGTAGTGACAGGTGAAGGGGGGGGGCGCGGGGGGACGGGGGGGCGGGGGGCGGGTTCGGGGGGGGCCAGCATGTCAGTCATGTCATCGTGAGCTGAGGAGACTTCCCAGGAAAAGTACTGCACTTCTCTCTCTACTTGCTTGGTCTATTGTTTCTTTCACCTCTGGGTCCAGTGGGGAGATGCAAGTCTGTGTTATCATCGTCTTATTTTCCCGCATTTTTTCTTCAAGAAACCACTAATTACAAATTGAAATTACCCATTTATGAATTAATCATGGCGGCGTCCCGCCTGTATGATGGAGTGCGGTAAAACACATGGCGCATTTGCATGATTGGCCGGGGTTTGTTGTGTTCTGCGATTGAAAAATGATCAGGTTATTGGGGTCACACCTGTCCGGGCTGAAAATGTTAATAAATTCACGATCACAAACATGCTACACTTTGCTCTAATGATAATGAATGATAGTGAAGAAGCTGGGCTGTTTGAAGCTCTGACCCTTAAGGAACAAAAGTATATGCAATATACTGTGTACATAACAGAAATGTATAACATTAAAGGTTTTTTTGTAATCAATAAATTTAGTTGCAAAATTGCAAAGTTTCACTTATAATGGAAATATACATTTAATATATATTAAATGTCAAATTCAAAATACAATTAAATATCAATGTATATTTGTTATATAATTATTTGTTATTGTCATATTATTGAAATATATTTATAGAAATATATTCTCTATATATTGAACAATATACAAATTATTGCCATTTTCAATAAATTGATGAATTCAGTAAATTAATAAATGTATATGATTTAATAAATGTATATGATGTTTATATATATCATACTATATATAATGATACATTGTGAGCAGTCTATTATACAAGATATGCTTTTAAAAATATACATAGTATTGACATAAATTACCTATTTTGTCAAATATATGTTACCCTTCTTAATATGTAAATATATATTTTCTATCATCACATTATTCTCAATACATGTCAATATATTAGACATCTTTATAAGGGACATCTTTATATTCTATACTAAAGTATTAAGATATACTATGTTACGTCGCTGCATTTTCAAAATAAAGGTCCCAAGTTTGCTGGGCAGCGGTCGCAGACTCACCAGCTCGTAGAGGTTCACGCACACATGCACAGTCACAGCCAGACACGTCTGATGCAAAGGTGAGGAAACGAAGGCTGCCGCCTTGTCACGTGTTGATAAGAGCGTCATTCCCTGCTTTAGCCCCTGTGCTCCGTATCCACAGCATCTGCTCTGCCCTCATTAATCAAGGGAGAGGTGTTGGGGGTAGGAGGGTGGGGGAGGGGGTGGGGCACTTGATCATCGCACGGAGTGCAACGGACCACATCCTCGCACTTGGCGAAACCCTCTGCGTCGCCCGTTCGTTCCCCCCCCCCTCATCCGCCGTGTCACGTCGCCGCCTCGGCTTCGGGCTCGGCGCCATCTGCTGTGGCGGTGTGTCACCCTGTGACCTCGCGGAAAACACGAGGGCCCATATGTGGCGTTTAACTGGGGCTTGACAAAGCAGCCACCCCCAGGTAGTGTCCCGAGAGAGAGGGGGCCGTCTGATTGACTACAGCACCGTGAGTGATGAGCCTGACGCCGCCGTGGCGGTTGATGTATTCCCTCCACAGCCTGTCGGGATCAGCGAGCTGTGTGTCCTGCACTTTTGCTGTTCATCATTTCAGAGGAGGATTTTCCTTTCAGCCCTCGCGTCTGCCGCCTCATCCTCTCAAGTCGAGCCACGCCACGTTGGCCGGAGGCTAGAGATGCTCATCACAGACTCGCGTGTGTTGGACATATGTCTTCGAACACTCAAAGACATGCGTTCTCCGAAGAAGCTCAAGGACGCCGTTAGGAAAGTGTCTCCGCCAAAGCTGAAACATTCAGGGAGAGAGGGAAGGGAACAATGAGATCTTTGCGAGGGCTCCGGGAGTTTTCATTTGCTTTTTCGCGGATTATCCGAGAAGCCCAAGGAGAAAAAAACCACACATGATGAAATCAGTTCTAGTGATATTTTGGAATGAATTGCAACTATAAAGGTCATACACTTGTAAGAACTTGCTGCTGCTCATTATAATAAGTGTGTTCTAGTGATAGCAAAAATGGGTTTGGGAATGTGACCTCAAGAACAACCTGTTCATGGTCGTTTCGTTCTGCGGCGGCGGTTTGCAGGGGAAGTTAAATTCACTCCACAATCTTTGCCTCCGTTTATTCAGGCTAGTATTTCCAATCTGTACGCGACAATAGCAAATCAATGGATTCAATTGGACTAATTTTGCACATATTCACAAGTCACAATTTGCAGTATGCTTCACGCTTAACCAGCAACAGGAGAGGGAGGAACAACTGCAGAAACCGCAGAGGGAGTCATAAGTAAGTGTTACCTCACCAGGGTCCAGCAGTCAAATAGGAATACGTCCTCCTGGACCAACAGCGGAGATAGTGGAGATAACTCCCCCAGGACTGATGGTCCAATGGAAGACCACCTTTCCAAGGTTGGACAATCAACTTGGGGGATACCTGTCATACACCTACCTCCCAGGACGGACATTCAAACCGGATAAGTCTCTCCAAAGACAGACATCCAAGAATGGGAGACTTCTCCTGTCAAGTCAAGTCAAGTCAAGTCAAGTCAATTCCATTTGTTTGGCCCCTCAAGACGCTTGGCAATGTCCAGACTTTCAAATTACAGAAAGAGCCCCAACAGTTTAGGGGGTCAGTCTAGTGTTTGGGGTCTCGGAAAGGGACACCGACACCCTCCATCTAGTGCATCAGAGGATTGACAGCCAGAAACCTTTTTTTGAAACTCCGTAATGGCGGCTGGTGACAAATGCCCATCACTGTGCAGCTACAACCTGATTTATGCAATAAGAGGCTTTGGACGGATTTGGGAGAACGCCCCGTCACCAACAAGCCTCATGACTGTCACACTTACAATGATGTGTGTTTCAAAGGCCTCGCGATGTAAGTGCAGTCGTCTCCACTGCTTCAGGTTCAGTCATTTCAAAGTCTCAAAGACCTAAGCGAGGTTTATAACGTGACCTTCATGATCAGATTCAATTGCCCCACTTGAATATCAAACACTTCATCGTGCAGATATGAGAGAGTTATGAGCGGCTCGCTCTGCAGTACATCCTATTTTCCTGCGTTCAACTTTTTAGGCCGGGACTGATTTGTTTACCTCCGCCGTATGCACCGAGTGTTTCCCCTCAAGGGCTCAAACAATTCGGTCTCTACATATTGATTAGCATATTACCTCTGGATCCCTGAGCAATTGCGCGCCAGAAAAAAAAAAAAAAATCAGCCTGGCCTTTCTAATGGAAATCAGGGGTGAGGCATGTATAATCCATACACATGCTTTGAATGATTTATTAACAATTATTCCGATATGAAACCAATTTGTCTCATTAAATGCATTTTTATTTATCAAGCTGCCGGGACCGGGTTTAAAAATTAAAAAGCAAATAATTCCAAACAAAAGGCAAGGCCCGGTGTGAGTCGCCGGGTGAAATATTGCTTTACAAAGTGATGCTGAGCGAACCCCCCCCCCCCCCCCCCCCCCCCCCTCCGCCTTAATATGAGCAGCCTCTTATTAGAAAATCCTCACGCAGCTAATGGAGGATGCTGCGTATAAAGGACAGTGAGTTCATACACTGAATTATCCAACATACACGTATATACATAACATATGTTACAGTGTGGACACGACCCTGCAATGCGGATTATATTACTTTCATTCCTTGAATAAAGGATTATTGTGACTCTTCGAGCCATGAATGAGTTAAAATTTCAACCCAAAAAAGATGAGGAGTTTTATTATGCACTTGAAATTAAAAAAAAATAAAAACCCAACCCCACCCATCTATGCATGCATCCTCCAAGGTGACGGTGGCTGAGTACACTGGAGCAGCGCTGAGTTAGCGCATGGTTTGTGATGTGATCACCATGGTTCCCAAAATAGATGAATAATGAATGAATGAATCAAAAATAATGTCTTTTCAAGAATCGGTTCCGTTTTCTGATTCCAAACACTGAAACACAACGATGGTCGATGTCGTGTGGAATGAGACTTTTTTTCCTCGCTGTTGTTTTGTTCATCGTACCTAATGGAAACATTATCTTCCTCTTCTTATTTCATTTCCTCTACCGCCCCTTTAAGAGGAAAACATTCTCTGTGACATGGAATCACCTGTGCAGTTTCTTCTATCACTACACAACCAGTCAACATTAGCCCCAAACTGCATGGGGCCTCCCTCGCCAGGCCCAGTTGATATCGCTGGGATCTCCACTTCCTAGTTTCCACAACAAACGAATAAAAGAACAGCGACATCTTGCAGAACACAATTTTCAGAACCATTTTCTTCATTCCTTGGGTCAAACTGACCTGTTTCATTTTTATCTAAAGTAAAAAAAAAAAGATGCAATAAGAACCACAGCCCACGTAGTTATATCCCCTGAATGTTCAGGTCAAACTCACACACAATAGAAGAGGTTCACGAAATGTGTTTGTCTGTTGTTGCGTATCAAATGATTGTCTCGGGTCAATTTGACCTGAAACGTCCAAGGTAAGGTTCCAGTATGTTAAGCGCTGAGTCAGCGAGTCTGCAGGACGCTTGTTGATATTGATGAGCCAATAAACCAACGTCCAACTGTGCTGGAAATGAGCATGAGGGAGCCGCCCACATTGATCTTCATTCTCACTCTGCAGGGTGATGTCACAGAGCTTCCGTATCATTTTTACACGCATGAAGAAAAAGGTAGTGGATCATGAGTTTGGATATATTCTCTCATTTTCGCCAAAAGTGCACTGGATAAGAATCGCTGACCGCGTTAAATTCAAGAGTAAAAGGAACTCATCGTTATTATAAAGCCGAGTTTACTTTGATACGCTGTTACATTCTAAGTGTCAGTCTTTCTGTCCGGATTCTTTATTCCGGTATCCTTCTCCTGGAAAATGAAAATTCGTGTTTGACTCAGCCATTTCCTTCATTTCCTTCACCACAGAATCTCCGAAGTCCCTGATACAGAAAACTTGGAGGGACAAACTGAAAGAGAAACTCTTTTCTCCCATGTGATACTTCTGCCCACCTCCGGCAGTACTTGTGTAACTTATTGACCCTGAGGAACCGTCTGTCTGTTTGTTAAAGCTCCGACCTGCTCCACTTTAGGCTCACTCTCCTCCGCCGAGGATCTCTGACACAACCTTGGCTGCCATGGCAACCGCTGATAACGAACGGGACGAGGTTCTTTCACAGCTGCTCCAGAGATAAACCGTGAGCCAGAGAGTGAACTGTGTTTGAAACACGGCAGAGAGACGGAAAAAACAACAACAACAACCCTGTAATGGACAAATGGAAGAGAAAAGCGTTGGTGAAGGTGACGGAATCATAATGTCGGGTGATGGACGGAAAGTTAAAACACCTGAGGTCTCAGACAGTCCACTGCCAGTCTGTCCAGGACTTTAATTGAGTTCGATACAATGGATGGGCACGACGGTAAACGTGCTGAGCACTGCACTTTTAGGTCTTTGACTTTAAAAAAAAAAAGATGGCGTTTCAAGCGGGTTTTGAAGTCGGTAAGACTCTCTGGTGTCCGATGGGAGAGATTTTCAGACGTGGACCCTTATTGTCGTTTGTGTAGTGAGGTACTGAGGAGCAAGGTTCTGGAGGTTGTGCTTTGAATGTGAGGAGCAGGATCCTGTGTTGAAGTCTGATTGGGATCCAGTGGTGCTGCTGGAGGACAGGAGTGATGGGACCCCCGGATGGGGCTCTGGTGGTTTTGTGAGAGTGATGAGGTCTGGACCGGTTGGAATTTGTCGATGAAGTGCCAAGAGAAGGGAGTTGCAGTCATCAAGGTGGGACGTGACTAGGGTGTGGACAAGGTGGACCAACTTCAGCACCCCCTGCTGGCCACTTTGGTCGGAGTTTTGCAAGTGTAGCTGCGGCAACACAGGATGAACAATGTACTACCTTACCTTAATTCACCCTCCTTCCCTCCCTCCCCCCCTCCCTCTCTCCTATGTTCAAATCATTTCCTCCCTGACCTTTAAGTCTTTCGCTAAAGAGTCACCTCATTTTAAAAAGTGAGTAAAGGAGCCGAGACTTTTTAGAAAAGACATTTTAATGATAGTTCCACCTTTAATCTCTCCACTATGAGAAGCTGGTTTCATGTTGGGAGAACAATGCCCCCCCCCCCTCATGCCACCCCCATCAAAGGTTTAATTTAATAACTTTCTTCTGTCTTCATATTTTAATATATTACTTCCCTGAACTGAACTGCAGTTTTAATAATGTGGTGACACCCGGGCTTAATGGTGTCAACATACGCCGGGTGTAAGACAATGATCGTAATATTTATAGTATCATAATAATCAATGGTTAAGGTTTAAGATGACACACAGAGACACTATAGAGAGGATCGGGCTGATATAGAATCTACTGGATAACGCTGTTATGATCGTGATCCATGATGTCAAGGTTTATCCATGTATTAGGTAATTCATGTATATAAATATTATATATATATGTGGATAAATATTTCTGCAGTTTGCTCCATGTCCCATCTACTAACATAGAGGAGGCCTGGTTTTAGACACTTTGGCTTCCGCCAGCTTTATATATGGTCTGCTGTTAATGTGTATGTGTTCTGTATTGCAATGAATTTGTAATTGTAGAATTGCACAAAAAAAAAATATATATATATTTACATGTATTACATCAATACAGTGGAGACACTTCCCCAAGTCGTTGTTAAATCCACTAATCGTACAGAATCTCATAACGATAACATTTAAAGATCTGTCTCCTGATTTAAATGCTCAACTTTTTCTTTTTTTCCTTATTATTTTTAATTCATGCGTGCGCTTGAGAACAAGAACAACAGATGCGAACTCAGATCCTTTGTTGTGACTTGTTTTCTCTTGCGCCTGAAGATGAGGCTTCAGTAATTGTGATTTCTTGACAAAGTACATCCTTCATTCTTACATAAGACGTCTATTGTCCTCGCAGTTCCGCGACAAATCCACACTCGTAGCTCCGAGAGACAGACAGTCATCAAAGTACAAAAGCATTCTAAATAAAATTACACAAGCAGTATGTCGTTTCACTTCAGTCAGAAGCTGCAAACTGAGATTCCCTCGTCATGCTCCACAGAGAGAAGGCAGATAGAAGCCGTTCATGCCAGGAAATCCTTGGTGGCAGATTGGAACCACAGGTGTCGTCTGAATCTTTGCACAGTCAGCAGGATTGTGATTTCTTCAGTTTACTCACAGGAATCATCGTGAGGATGTGAAATCGCTGTTTACCCCCAAAGTATGAAAAAGCTGTAATCACACAGCGCAGTGATGAGCGGACGATAATTAGCTGTAAGAGCATTTTCACACACACCTGTTTGTTCCGTCATTACCAGGAGAGGGGGAGGGAGGGAGGGAGGGAGGGAGAGAGAGAGGGAGAGAGAGAGAGAGAGAGCGAGCTCTGTGAGAGCTGTGTGACTCCAGACAAAATTGTTTTTCATTTTCGTTTTTATTAAATTTGACTTACTTACAACTGTTGAAATAATGATAATGATGATAATGATAATAATAAAAAGAATAATAATAACAATAATAATTCTATTCTGTGCTATTATCTTTTATTATTTTTAATGTATTTATTTGTGTTATTATTCTTATTATTATTATTTAATTTACATAACTTTATTTTCTACAATTGTTGTGACAATACTGATAAAAAATAAGGTAAAAATAATAGCAATAACAATCATTTGTTATTATTAGTCCGATCCTCATTATGTATTATTATATTATTATTGCGATCACTATTTTCTCAGAATGGCCTCGACTTAAAACTCCGCCTCCTCCTCCTCTTCTCGTCCGCTTCCTGCCACATTCCTCCGTTCAAAAGGCCGCGGTGCTTCTCTCTGTGTTTATGACGACGTGGATTCATGGCGGCCGTATCGAGCGAAGCGCCGTCTCCAGGCGCAGCCGCTGGATCTTTATTAAAAAGGCCGATTTTTATTTCATCTACTTTTATGCTTTTTATGACTATGGGTAGAGCGAGAGTAATCGCTTGTACCATTAAAGTCGTAAAAGGCTGATTTGGTAATTTAGGATCCACACTATTTCTTTTTCACCATCTGTGCGACTCAAGTTGTGTGTGTGTGTGTTTTGTGTGTGTGTGTGTGTGTGTGTGTGTGTGTGTGTGTGTGG
>JAFBJT010001790.1:22419-50204 GCA_016785325.1 Chascanopsetta lugubris
GAGGGGCCAGGGGTGGGGGGGGGGGGGGGGGGGGGGGGGGGGGGGGGGGCGAGTCGAGTCTATGCCTTGGACGAGGGGCATCAAAAGAGAGAATTCCACCTTCAAACGCGACACCTGTTGATGCATTAAAGGTGCAGTGTGTCATATTTTGGTCATTTCTGTCACTTCTAAATAAAACAAACATTACAAAACAAACATTTTCAAGAGTTTATCATCACCTGAATGTATCCCCCCCCTTCATTACCCTTAAATGAGCTCATTGATATGTATTTACACCAGTAGAGGGTCCCCTCCACGGGGGCTGCCATGTTTTTTTGCAGTAGCTCAGACTGGCCACACGAAACCTCCTTTGACTTTGACCGACAAATGAGAGTGAGGGTGAGGTGATGGATCCAACGCGCAGCTCTTACCTCTGGATGTCGCCAAATCTCACACACTGCACCTTTAAAGTTTCTCGCCATCTGATGGATCGGGAAAAACTCATGTCTGAAACATGGAGATGGAGGTTGAAGACGTGACACTCCCTGGCAGAGGCGAGGCCTCGCTGCAGACAGACAGACAGACAGGCAGACAGACAGGCAGACAGACAGGCAGACAGACTTCCTGCGACACCTCCTGGCTTCCCCTCGTCTCTTTGATGTCAGCCTGTGATATCACAGTGTCAGGAGAAGAGCAGGCAGACGTCTGTCTCCATGCTTCTTTATTCTCCTCCACATACAAGTATCCCTCCTGCATCATCAGATCGGGGGGGCGGGGGGGGGGGGGGGGGGGGGTCCGCCGGAGTCAACAAGTCATTTTATTTACATTATATTTACTCTGCGTTTGATCATGGCCGTGGGCTGATGATCAGACTCTTCACTCTCATTCTTTCATGTTGTTTTATGTTTGTTTTTGTCTTTTAAACCTGAGGATTAAAAAAAAAAAGATGACAGACCATGTTGTTATGGCCTCTGAAAATGAGCCCATGAATGTGTATTTACGTGAGGAGTGGGTCCTCTCTGTGGGGGCCGCCATGTTTTGACAGTAGCCCAGAGCGGACATACTAAAACATATGCATATGTAAAAAGAAAAAACTGAAAAAATACATGAATGAGATACGGATCACATCATTACGAGACAATATGAAACTTTTTAATTTTTTAAATGTTTTTTACCAAGTGAATGCAAATGCTTCCGTACATCTGAACCCATGGACGTGGTACCGGGACATTCCTGGGGCAGCAGGGCAGCAGGGCAGAAGGGCAGAAGGGCAGCAGGGCAGCAGGGCAGACCTGGTGTGTGGTGCTGTGTCCTACATGCCCCACTGTGGAAGCATAAAGATGTTGTTCTCCCTGTCCTCAGAGCAGGAACACATCACCAGCAGAGGGCAGCAGAGCTCTGGAAAGTAATGCTCTGTGCTCGTGCACTTACAGGATGAACTCAGGCTTCAGAACCGAGCTCAAAATAACTCTCTGAGTTCTGCTGTTTCACATGGGAATCATTCTACTTGACACACTATTAAGATTGGTACCGTTTGATTTAGTCAGTGGAAAAAGGGCAAACTAGAAGAATGACCCAAAAACTGAGGTTTCACTAGTTAGACGCCAGGGGGCATCACATCACATCACATCACACACACACACACGCACACACAAGGAGAATTTATAATGTTTTAAAGCAAACCACATTAAAAGTGGATAGGAAGTTCAAAAATCTTCTTCTTCTCCTTATTATTATTATTATTAGTAACAGAAACATTAGAAGTGAACACTCAAACTTTTGAATGGTGGAAACCTTTGTTGAATTATTGTTGACATTTCTTCATATGTTGGTGTGGGACTAATGAGACAAGGCACAATTAGCTCACCATGAACTGCTCCTCTACCTGAGCCAATCACCATCTCTCATACGCTTTCCTCACCCCTTCACCATAGGAAACAGACGGAGAGCTTGGATGATGCGCTGAATGGAAGCACCACACAGCATTTTATCATCAGTACAATAACAACTCTGTAAAATAGACTCTTTGATTGGCCATTACTGAAAACCAAGGCCATTCTTCCCATGACTGAACCAATTTACTGCATAATAATGCAGTTAATGACTTGATATACTTGTTTTTGTAGTTTTTTTTAATACATAAATTGTATGTCAGCTATTACAGAGGTCCGCTGGACCAATTCTCACAGATGAATCATAGTGTATAAAATGTAGTTAGGGCAAGTCTCTTTTGATGCCTGTAATGTGGCTGTAGTATTTCAGGCAGGTCTCATAATTATAGAACATAACCTTTTTAAAATAACATTGAAATGAATTTTATATGAGGATGACATAGGAAACTGTATAATGAATTCCATCTGTAATTGTACTCATCGTTCTGTTATTGTATGGATGACATTGATTATTGAACTGAGGGGCGATCAACAGGGGGCTGCCCCACCTTTGCCAAAATGGTGACCTTGTTTATTTGGATCAGTATTGATGATAATGGTGAACAAATGAAAATGAATAATGAATATAGCTCTACACATTGAAGTAATAATTAATTAATTAATTGAGGGTAATGTAAGGGGTTCAAAGCATTTAAGAGAAACACTGCACCTTTAAATGTAAAACTTGGATGTGGGTTGAGCAGAATTTTCAAGCAGCTCCGAGCATCCCACGTGTAAGAGACTGACTAAACATCAAGTGAACATTAGGCAGAGATCATCTATTTAAAAACAAACAAACAAAAAAAATTCAAGTCAGACGAGACAGCGAAGGCGCTTCCAGTGAGAATTACAAAGTGAAGAACAGTGTGGCCCCGGAGAGGCATCTTTTATTTCACTTGTCAATATACTTCAGGAAACAATATACAAAGCAATGGCGTGGTCACCTTTACTGAATGTGTGGTGCAGCTCAGTTATAGACTCGGTATAGTATGGTGGAACAAAATGAAAAGAAAATAATAAACAGGCCTCTGCAGTGTATAGGACCATGCGCCGCATGGGTGGGGACCAAACCAATCAGAGAGGAATGGGGGTGTGCCTCAAAAACAACCCTGTGCAACGTGAACGTGCTCGTCGAAGATCCTTTCGTCATTGGTCAAACGGGGGAAAAGGGAAAAACGTGGGATTTTCCAAGTGAATGAGGTTTTAAGACTTTCAACAAGGCACTAGCATAACTATTCAAAACGTAATATTCCAATAAAATAACCAGTGCTCGCTTTAGTTTAATATGTTTATTACAATACATACATTTCACATTTGACCTTGTGACCTCTTGTTGCCCTGCGCCGACTGAGGAGATCCACGAGACATGTGTGAAACGTCGCTCCTTAGGCCGGGTGCAAATGAGAATGCGTGGATATCGCTGTGATCGGCTGTTTGTCACTACAACAGTTTATAAATAAAACCTTTTCCAAATCTGCATCCTCTTCTTAAAACTTCACTTGTTATGTTAGCGACTGTACAAAGGAATGAACCAGTGGTAACATCTCAGCTTACAAAGGTGGGAGGGGAAAGACGAGGAACAAATAATCACTGGAACACAAAAAGAACAAGGGGGAGGGTGTGGGGGGTGTGGGGGGAGGGGGGTTAAGTGTTGGTGACTTAGGCTACATCCATACTGCAACCATTTCCTTTGAAGATCACATTTTTATACCAGCGTGTTGGCTCCAAATCACTGTTAATCCCCATCCAATCAAACACTAGGTAAGTGTGCGTCAGTGTAAATAGGAAGTACTTAAATAACAGTGTATCATAGTAAAACCTATTTGAACGACACAACAATTGTTAGCAAAGACAACAGGGTCAGCATTGCCTGAAGCCTTCAAGTCATGTTGCTATCGACAGGCCGCCATTGTTGTTGAGGAAGTGGGGTCATGTGGTGGGGGCCGCACAAATCCGATAACACCATGACCAAACAGACCCAATCAGCAAGCAGTTTGTGGGTGTCTACGTACATGATTTCCACATATCTAAAAAAAAAAAAAAAGTCAAATTTCCTAAATTAAAAAGGGGGCAGAAATGTTAACTTCAAATTTTTGCACATATCACGGTGTGTTCAAACCAAACACAACACAAACCGCATGTGAGATTAGACAAGTCAATGCAGAGATGCAACCACAAGGAAATATATACCATCTACACACCGATTTTGAAAGAGAAACAATGTGAATCCTGTGAAATTTGCATTGTTCTCTCAAGCTGAAAATACACATTCAAGCGAGAGATCTGCATGTTGCAATATCAAAAAAAAAAGGAAAAAAAAAAACAAACAAAAAAGCCGAGTTTGTATCCGTCTGACAGATCCAGAACCTGAGCTCAGGTCATAAAGCCATTGGCCTCAGGGAGCCCTGGAAATGACAAGTCACCAAGATGCAGCCCCCTGGGGTTTGGGATTCATCCAGCGGTGTGCATCTCTGGATGCGATTGTAGACCCCGAACACAGCTTTGCTAACGTTTCTAAAGCTTTTGACAAGGTACAAGACAGCTGTTACAGCAATTTCAGCCACTGTTGGCAATGGACAGAGATGAAGAGACCAACGAAGGAGAACAGGTTGTCGTAGATTTGATGCGATTTAAAACAACAAACGTCGCAGTGTGGATGAAGCCCCCCCCCCTCCCCAAGGAAAGGTGCGGCAGAGCAGGGCTGAGGTCGGGGGTGGTGGGGAAGTGGGAATGGTCCAAAAGCAGTAAGCCATCACATTTCTAATTTGTTCCATTTTTTTGGGGGGGGGGGGGGATTTTGTGTTGTTTACGTTTTTTCAAATCTGTCACTCCACCACACCATCAGGCACTGTTTCTTTTCAGACTGGGAAATGAAGGGCCACCAGAAGCTGCAAATAGATCACCGAACCACTGTGAGCAGGTGGGGGTCAACCTGCAGAGGGGTGGGGGTGGGGGGGGGGGGGGTCCCCGGTGCCAAAAAAAAAAAAGAAAAAAAAAAAAAGAAACAAAAAAGCCGAGTTTGTATCCGTCTGACAGATCCAGAACCTGAGCTCAGGTCATAAAGCCATTGGCCTCAGGGAGCCCTGGAAATGACAAGTCACCAAGATGCAGCCCCCTGGGGTTTGGGATTCATCCAGCGGTGTGCATCTCTGGATGCGATTGTAGACCCCGAACACAGCTTTGCTAACGTTTCTAAAGCTTTTGACAAGGTACAAGACAGCTGTTACAGCAATTTCAGCCACTGTTGGCAATGGACAGAGATGAAGAGACCAACGAAGGAGAACAGGTTGTCGTAGATTTGATGCGATTTAAAACAACAAACGTCGCAGTGTGGATGAAGCCCCCCCCCCTCCCCAAGGAAAGGTGCGGCAGAGCAGGGCTGAGGTCGGGGGTGGTGGGGAAGTGGGAATGGTCCAAAAGCAGTAAGCCATCACATTTCTAATTTGTTCCATTTTTTTGGGGGGGGGGGGGGGGGTTTCATTTTCTTTTTTTTATCATCAGGCACTGTTTCTTTTCAGACTGGGAAATGAAGGGCCACCAGAAGCTGCAAATAGATCACCGAACCACTGTGAGCAGGTGGGGGTCAACCTGCAGGGGGGAGGGGGGGGTGGGGGGGGTGTCCACGGTGCCCGAGTACATCCGGAGGACGAGATTTGAGCCAATAGTCTTGGGTTTACCATTTCAGGAGAAGCAGCAGCTTTGGACGTCATGGTGTTATTGAGCTCCGTGTAAATACGGGGTTTCGAACACCCTCCTCTTTACGCGCAGGCCACACGTGCTCACCGGCTCGATGATCTACCAACTGACAAGATGAAGCTTTAAGTCCGCAGGTGAGTTAACATGAAGGAAAGGCTAGCTAATGAACGTAGCAGCCTAGGTGTTGATTAGTTTGGATGTCAAAAGCTTTGATAGGCATGGCTTTCCATGGCTTCAATCTACAAAACATATTTACAACATAGATAATAACATCTACAAGAAATCTACATTTTTTTCTGTCTAGGGTCTTTTACAAAAAACTTGTAAATCGCCCTGCCCTCACCGTCTCCCACAGCAGCTCTTCGTTTTCCAAATTCCCCTCGATTTCCCCCCAGCCCTAGGGTCCGAAGACCCGACTGCAGCTCTTGACATGTGTGTATAATGTGTGTGTTAAGACTGGGCTCAAGAGGAACTGAACAACTGCTCTGTCTCCTGCCAGTTTCCAACTATGTGCAATGGGTCTTTCCCCCCTTGTTTCCACTGGCGCTCACTTCCAACTCTCAACCAGAAGTTCTCAGACCATGAAAGAATTCTGATTCTTCAACTTTTCAAGTTCTTTGATTTGCTGTCTCAGAAACAAAATCCTGAAAAAGACAGAATTCACAGTCATTAAATAACGAGCTCCGTTCAACTCTTCGACGTGCCTCTCTGAGTCTGAGGATATTCTTACCTTTGCTCGCGCAATGTTGCTTGTATTTCACAGACTCTGACCAAAGAGCGGAGGTTTTTGAGCTCGGTGCAATTCTCAGACATGCAGATGCTGCCCATGGTGTGCGCCTCTTCACGTAGTCTTGATGCCTGTGACATAGTTGTTTTTATTTTTATTTTTTTAAACAAATAGAATTAATGTTATTTTTTTATTCAGTGCAAACGTGGAATAAAATACAAATGTGGACGGTACAAACCTGTTTCTCTGCGTGCTCTGCAGGCCAACCCTGCACATGTTTGATAAGATTTTCATTGAAGTGGGCAGCAAGGGTGGGAGTGAAGGAGCAGGAGGGTCGGGCTGCTGAGGCTGTGGGGGGAGCGGAGGCAGAGTTGGGGGTGTTGCTGCTTATGGAGCCAATGTGGTTGGGACCCGGGGAGGGACTCCTCTGACTGCTGCGATCAACGACATTGGAGAAGAATGTTAGAATATGATAAAAATAACAAGCACAATCACTTCCAGAGCTGGACAAAGCAACTAGAGAGAACGTAAAGAAGAGCTGACAGACAAGAAAGTCCAAGTGTAGCATACTACATCGCCTTGAAGACATTGTGCTACAGTATACAAAGCTGAACAACAGTCAAATGTGTGTTGAAACTTTAAATGGCTTATGTTTGGAAGCACGATAGAAACCTTCACCACAAAAGGTGACAGGAGTCTGCAATACGAGGGGAAGTGGTTAAGGCATTTTTCCAGGAAGTGTGTCAGAAAGGCAAACGCTGAATCAGAGTTTATATATAGAGATAAAAAATATGTGGGGTCAAAAGCAGAGTGTAGATGAAGATAGTTCATACTTCAATGGAAAAACAGTTCATTCAGGGACTTAATGTATTCATCTTAGAATAAGCTCATACAGTATTAATGGATTTTATTTCAAATAAACTAACTTTCATGAATGAATATCTCGTTATTACAAATGTGCTTAATGTGCTCCACAAACAGGAGGGAACAACCACTTGTTTCATTAATGACCAGCAGATGGCGCCACAACACCACACAGTAAGTGCATCATTCATGCTGTTGCATGAATGGGCTCAGGCACTGACTGCATTTCTACTCATGTGGTGCGGAGAAATACACATATCTGTAAAGTACAAGTTATGTCTTTCATACTGCAACAATGACATTGCAAAGAATGCAACAACATTCAAGGGAAACTGCTTGGAGAGAATCTCCACTCTCTCTTCCATTGTGTTTGAAGTGCAGGTGGTTAAGCATTTCACTACATCTGAAGCAGTTGCGTTCAAAATAATCGATAATAGTCGAACTTCACTGACAAGGACAATTACTATTTTTGGTGGACATGATATTTTCACATGATGATTGAAAGTAAAACATCATCAGTGTGTAAAAAAACAAAAAAAAACTGGAGTTCAAACAGGTGGCCCTTCTTTAAAGACAAAGGCAGCATGTCTTGTGCTGGCTGGTTAGTGCATTTCTCAGGGTCGCTCCAGACATTGTTCAGAGGAACAGCGTCATAGGCCGAAATTAGCAACCAAAACCAGAAGGACGTGAAAAAAAACAACAAAACAAAACGTCAAATCGGATGGATCACAAAGAATAACCAAAATGGCAAAGACTCAGCCAATGATCAGCTCCAGGGACATCAAAGAAGATCTAAAGTTTCCTGTGAGTACTGTAACAATAAAAAAAGACATCTGTGTGAAACCAAGCTATTGGCGAGGCCCGTTGTTGCACAAACCACATGTGCTGAAGAGGTAACAATTTACCACAGAACACATTGACTCGCCTAAAGAGAAATGCAGCAACATGTTGTGGATTGACGAAAGCAAGATTGTTCTTTTGGGGCCCAGGGGCCGCGAACAGTTTGTCAGACGACCCCCAAACACTGAATTCAAGCCACTGTACACAGAAGACAGTGAAGCATGGTGGCAGAAGCACCATGATTTGGGGATGTTTCTAAGACTATGGAGTTGGGCCTCTTCATCCCGTGATCATGGATCAGTTCGAATACATCAAAATACTTAAAGAGGGCATATTGCAATATGCAAAAGGAAACGCCCTTGAAATTGGTGTTTCAACAAGACAACGACCACAAACACACACGTAAGCAAGCAGCATCTTGGTTCCCGACCAACAAGATTAATGTTATGGAGTGGCCAGGCCCAACCCCATAGAAAACACTGGATGACATTAAAATGCAGTTCCTTTGGGTTTGTAAAGACACTGCTATGGTTTTCAACAAGAACAATATTCCCTTTTCCCCCTTTTGTGTGATGCGATAACAAATTTGAAAAACATGTCTCCATGTTTTGATTTGGAACTGAATGTGCAGTGGTTGTAATGCATCTGCGTGTCTGGAATTGAAACCCATTATAAGGATTTTGACCTTTTAAAAACACTGCTATTATTTTGAACACTGCCATTTTATTTTCAAAAATATAATATACAAATATTTCTAATAATAATAATATAATATAAATACATTACGCAGAATCAGAAGTATGCATATCATGACTGTTGGGTCTGATGTTTTCTATTCCACTACCAAACCTACATGTCAATTATTTGCCATGTAGAAATATGATTTCCACCAAAAACAGTCATTGATCAGGTCAGTGACGTTAGACTGCAATTATTTTGAATGCAATTGTATGTGACACAGCTTGCCAATTAACTGGGTTAAACTATTGTGTCCACAAACCACAATGCAAAGGTGTGCAAACCACAGCTTAAGAAATTACATTAAAGGTGCAGTGGGAAACATTTGGCGACATCTAGAGGTGACGTTGCATGTTGGATCCATCACCTCACCCTCACCCCTCTGAGGATACAGGAGAACCTGTGGTCAACTTCAGTTCGAAATAAAGCTCGAATTATGTTTATTATGTCCAACAAAGACTCCTGCAAAAACATGGCGGCCTCCGTAGAGGACCCGCTCCCCACGTAAATATACATTAATGGGCTCATTTAAGGGTAATGAGAAAAAATAAAACATTTAGGTGTTTATTTCAATTCATCAAAATGTCAGTATATAGTTGTTGTGCAAAATGTTTTAGAAGTGACAAAATTGACCAAAATGATACACACTGCACCTTAAACACAGAGAATACCAGCCCACATGCCTTGTCAAGACTGACAAACACGCTAATTACGTTGTCCTCAAATAGTCTCTTCAACTCATTTGACTCGTTAGTGAATTCTATTGGACCTCTAACCTTCGTGGTGGTACTTACCCCTGGCGCTGCAGGGTGCGTGGGGAGGCCGTGATGGCATCATAACTGTGCTGCTTATCACTGGAGAGCGGCTGCTGAGATATGGGCAGTGGATGAGTAGCCTGCTTCACTGACGGCGTGTTCACCTAAACACATCAAGCAAAAGTGCTACAGCATAACATACTTCCCCCACAGGAACAAAAGATACGCTTAATGATGTGCCAAAACACCAGCGTATTCCCTACCATTACATTACAGGGGCTGCTGACAGCGCTCTAAAAACCACCGACATGCCCCGAAATGCTCCAAAATAATATTTTTTTTAACTCCAACCACGTGACAGGCCTGAATTATTTTGTGAATATTATATTCAATGATGTAAATACAACAGAACAATAACAATGCAAAAACATTAACTACAAATGACAACTGTTGATTTGTCAAAGTAATCTCTGCAAGAAAAAGGGCATAGCTAATTTACAGCTTTTTTTGACACTAGATGATTTTTTTGGGTCTTACTTTTGACTGTGAGATTACAGGCTGCGTGCTGAGGAGGGGCTTTAGAGGACCGGCATTAGTCTGTGGTGTGCTGATCCTTGGAGACACATACGACCTGGGCGATGAGGCGTCCGATGTTAACGACATTGGTGACTGGTTCGATTGCTGAGCTACAAGGGACACACAAACCAAGGGTCTGACAATATAAATGATTGACACACATTGCTAAATTTAACACTAAGCACAAAGAAAAAACACAAGCTGATCTTGCGCCGACTGATGCGATCAATTCATTTGAAGAATCGAACAGAATATCAATGAGGTCAACGCGGATCTATCTCTGCTCGCGGTGGTGGAAAGGATTGATGTCCCTCAGAGCTGAACTTACCTTGGTTGGAGAGTTGAGCAGCTTGAGCGAGGATATTAGTCATATTGAAAGCTGATGGTCCAGCAGTGAGGATCTTATGGAGCATCGACTGTAATGAAGCTTGTGTGACAGCAGCTGTGAGAACTAGAGAAAGAAACGCACACATACACACACAGTTACCCCGTGTATACACACAATACGTCAAGTACTTCAACCAAAAAGGTTTCTGCACCACATCCCAATGCATTTGAGTGTCAAACTTAGTAAGATGTTTCATTTAAGTATGTCTAGTAAGAATTGTAATTCAAACAGTCATGAAAGATCGATAATCATATTTTCATTGAAGACAATACTTTGGCTTGAAGAAATGTGTATGTATATATATATATATACACACATACACACACACGCATACATACATGTATATACACACACACATCAGAATAATTATGCAATACATTTTCTATACAACAGCTGATTCAGATGGACCACGATCAAGACTGTGTTGTTAGCTGACAGTGGATTATGATCATGACTGCACTACATACATAAAAAAGTAAAATTGTCTTGCTCGACAACAAACCAAAAATAGTAACACTACAATCTGGCAGAAAAAAGCAAGGACTTGGCTCCTAAATACCATGTGCAACAATTCATCAGTGACACAGAAGTATGCATGATTTTTCTAAAAAGAGACCCATTTCAAAGTTCCCAATATGATCAAAGGAGACAAAAGAAGAGTGCTGGTGGCGCTGCTCTCAACCTGTATTTTTGCTCATCAGATTTCTGGGCATGAAGTGCACGTTAGAAGGTAAAGTAAATTGTGTTCTCTAAATAGCGCCAGACCACAACAGAAGCCCCGCCCCGATAGAATAGTAGGGGAAACACTTGGCAGTGTTATTGTGACCAACATCATATGCATAAACACACAAACCGCCATGTTTAAAAACCAGTCTAGTCACTGTCCGCACAATATGACAATAACAATATTTGTGGAAACGATTAAACAGCAGTGAGGAAGAGACCTAGCGTTTCCTGGCACTATGGTCATCCTCTGAAGTCCAAAATAAACTAGAGGGAGCCTCTTGGACCAGGCCGGTCTTCCAGCATATCCAGAGGGAGACAGCTATTTCCGGGATTCATCAGTCCAATCTCACTGCTGAAGCATTCTCTCGCTGGATGCGACTGCAAAGAAGACCAGTTTCTTAATGACTAACTAAGCTAACTAAGTTTTCTTAAGTACTACAGGGAACAGATGAAGGAGTTGGAACCCGGCGGCAGTGGGAAGTATCCAGCGGAAGATCGGTCTGGTGGCAACAAGCTGCAGCAATCTCCCGCTGGTTCTAATTGGACAGTCGATCAGTTGATTGATAGGCTAACAAAATAGAAAAAGTACTACAGAGAATAAAGGAAGCTGGAACGCAGTGCCAGATCAAAACAATATCGTTATATGGTGACGTAATGAAGTGGCTGTGACTTGGCTCCTTGCCACTGGAAAAACAAACGGGTTCTTAGGAAGAGTCATAGTTTAACCACCTGAAGACGGCACTAGTACCAGCACTGGAATAGCACTGGTACCAGTTTGGTGGTAAAGGGGTATATATATTTTTCAAGCCTTATGTCATTCATCTTATTTACATGGTCGCACATTCACAATTCTCCTCTGCATCTTGCTCAGGGGAGTTACGCCCTGACGCGCGTACACACCCCCTCACACAAAGACACAATCGAGCACACACAGGTGAGCACACCCACCAGCAGACAGAGGCCACGCGTCAGAGAATAATTGTTAAGTTGCTATATTAAAAGATAGACATGAACACCATGATTCCTCTAAATGTTTGTGTCTCTTGTGTCCGTCTGCCACCCTTGGATCACATCACAAGGTGTTGAACGTCAGCGCTAACAGCAGCAGGGAAGGGCACATGCAGGCATCCTCACTGAAGGATAAAGAGATCCGGTATTTTCTAAACTTTAAGTTCTGGTATACTGAACAAGCCTTGCCTATACCTTAATTAAGGCATTTCAACAGCAAATGTTGTAAAAACATTCCTATAATATTGTAGGTTGCAGTCTACATTTTGCACATACCAAAGTCCCACTTGGGCTGTTGGCCAGAGGAGGTTTGGGTTAAAATTGAGTTATGTGTTTACAAACAACTGACATCCGATTACTGGCATACAAGTGGACATTTATCACAACATGTGTGATGGTCCATTCAAATGAAAAGACCTCTCTTTTAAGCCGATCGTTCAAAATGCTGGCCATTAGTCTCTGGATTGATAACATGCCAACTCCAGGTCATGCCAGTCCACAAACCAAGTACAGGTGGATGAAGCCAACGCGGGAGACAACCAAAGTGTGTGCATGTCATGTCTATGTCTTTAATCCACTTACTAAATATCAATGTGAAACAAACACTGAGACTGCATGTCAAAACAAAGACACGGTATGCTCCCTGACAATTTGATGTTTTCAGTCAAGTAGAGAGGAGAGAGGTGTGAGCCTCGGCATCGGTTGAACAGATGGATAGGATAAGAGTGTCGTGTTTGCACCTCCACCCAATTTGCCTTACCTTCATTGATTTTTGCCATGTCCACACTGGCGTTGTTGAGCTGCAGGGCAGTCTGAAGTGCTGGGAGAAGCTGGCGAAGCAGGCTAGGGTCCTGAAGTAGCGGAGGAGCAGATGACTGCAGGACAGGAGACACAGGCACTGTGGACGCTGACGAGCCGGGGGGCCCCGTCGATGGGTTCAAGCTCCCTGAGCCTGAGGATGATGACTGAGACTGGGTGGAGAGGGTCGATGTGGGCTTCTCTGCTTGAGCTGACTCTGTGAAGTCAGAAAAAAAGGGAATGCAATTTTAGTAGGCATAGGTGAGTGATACACATCCAATTAATTTTTGACGGTATACTAGAAGGCTGATCAACATTCTTGAGTAAACATCAGCTCACACCCTCAAAAATACCCAGCTCTCATTCATGGGGATAGATTTGAAATGCTACATAGACAGAAAAAATGCCATTATATAGCATTGTCTTTGAGGCATTTAATGAATTAAACACAAACTGACTGGACCATACTTAATTGATTTACAAAAATCTTTAAGATCAAGTCTCTAACAATGCTAAACAGCTGTTAACATCAATATCACATCATGCAAATACTATCCATTAGCTTACAAAGGTTTCCCTGCAACCATTTATCCAAAAATGAAATACAAAATATGATACAACTATCAACAGTGGCCTTAGTGTCAGAAACATCTGACTTTATATGGCAAGTACACATGAGGTAAACATGAGGATAAATGAATAAAAAAATTGGGTTAGCTCTCTCAAAATCCTTGGCTCAATAAAGAAAAAGATGGAGAAAACGATTTGGATTGTTGCTCCAGTTCACTTGCTGTGAATGCGTTGCAAATGACACAAAACGACCAGTCTGTGGTACACTATTGCTTTTTTTCTGGTAAAATGATGGCGATACATGCACAATTGCCCAACCAAGACCGTATTGTCATGTAGCTAGTTAGCTAGCTAGCTCTGATAAGACAGTAGCATGGTGGAAAAGAAGACATGGTATCCCAGAAACAGCCATCACTGAATCTCACACACTGTAACTGTGTCAGGACAACAGCCGCTCTCCTATGCTAGTCTATGCTTGCTAGCCAGTGTTAGCTGTTGCTCTGCCAGCTGCCAAGCTGATGTAGGAGCTTAGGTCAAGTGCTAGTGTCAGAGGGAGAGCGCAGGGAGCCACAACTGAGTACTAGCATGGGTGTTGATTTTTTTTTCCTTGTCTATGCTCACTCACCTTCGGCATGACTGCAAGTAACACTTTTGAGACTGCCACAGGGTCATCCAAAATATTTTTTTTTAAAAGAACACAAATTTGACCATAGTCAAGTGTCACTGTGGCTGACAGCTCTGACATCTTGGTCTAAATACAGTCGGTTCCTCTATGAATGCCTTAACAACCCCATAGTCAAAGCCTCATGACACTTGTTTACATTTGTACCAAATTGTTTAAATGAGTGCTGAAAGCATCACACCCACTGGATTCAATAAAATAACTTCACACTTTGGCTCTAATGTCAAATTACTGTTGTGCAAATGAAGAACTTAACTCAAAAAAAAGACTTCAGCTACAATCGGCACCTCAACGCATAGACTGTACATTTGGCAAACTGATGTGTATGTAATGTGTAATATGTGTATTTAAAGCTGTGTGCATGTAAGACCTGGATTCATTACATGAAACATTTTGAGGATTACCAAAACGACCCTGACCATACAATAGTTAAAAATGCAAAGACCAGCTACTTTGGAAAGATAACAGACATTTCTTTCAAGATTCTGTTCAAAACATTGACTTCATACATCCAGACAATAGTAGAACCATGTCACAATGCATGAATATTGAAGGACATGACTGTACAAGACAAGAACAAAGCATTTCCACTGTTAGGGTGGCGCCCCCAAAAGCTCGCCCTGTCGTTTTTAAGGCACACTGGCGGTGTGAGCGCAGCTGTTATGCTGGCACCACAGTTCAGTTTCTTTGCAATGACACCTCAGAGCCACTACTAGATGCAAAGCTCAGATAACACTGGCGGCAGGGTTTCACTTCTACTCCTGCCTTCTAGTCAAGCGTCTCCGTTTCATTCAAATTCATTCAACAAATAGAACGCCTCGGATGTGAACCATATCTTCATTCTTATTCACCTCAATCTCTGACTCCCTCGCTCCATTTTGTCAGAGTTCCTACTCGGTTTGAGAATCGCAGAGCAAAGCAGTGGAGTCTGGGCGCAGACTACCAAAAATGCCGCTACTGGACAGACCAATCACACCTCTTGCAGTCTACGTCACCGCGACACATTTTTTGGGAAGGTGGACGTTAGGCTGTGGTGTAGCTTCCATGTAGCTGCGCACACAGTACAATATACACGGGGTATGCTGCCGGAGTGGTGAGAGGAGGGGCTGACAGGCAGCAGATGGTCCTCGCAACCCCCGACAGCAACACCCGTCGCCCCTTGAGGGTCAAGTTAATCTAATTTAATTGAACCTACATAGCGCCAGATCACAACAGACGTCATTCAAGGTTAACTATCCGATAGATCTGCGTATACCACACACACTCATTCAGGTGAGTACACTCACCAAGGGAACAAAGAGCACAAGTACTTACTGGAACCTGTTGGGGCAGCCGATGCTTGCATAGCCTCCCTTCTATAGTCCCTATCTTTGGGAAAACTGTTGACAACTGCAGTCTTACTTGTCTCTTTTTGCCTCTGTTCTCTGTGAAAGTAAAAGGAACACATATTAGCCATGCCACCAGTCTGATTAAATGTGGTCTTGTTAGATTTCCAATCTACCTCTCAAGCCACTCTTTAGGCTTTTCCCACTGAGACACCTCTGTCCTGCAGTTGTAGTAATATTTCTTCCCAGAGGAGCTGATGTGCTCTGACCAGTCGTCACCAGGTTCGTGAGACTAAAAGAAGAAGAAGATAGGAGCAAAGGTTTAGGAACGTTAGGCAAACCAGACAGTGTGCATGTGTGTTCAGAGCAACTGATGCAACCTACTGTAATGTAATCTGAAATGAATAAGTGGTAGATTGGGGCTTGCAGGCTGATTGCCTTATCTGGGCCGTTTTCAGAGATATCTAAATTTGGTTCCGATTTCAGAGACAGTTTCCGATTGTTTAGGGAACCCAAGTGAAGCATTTCAGGGGGACATTGTACTGTGACAGTTGTTTAGTTATCACCCTCAGCATTTGTTCCTATTGGACACGGTGATCCAAAGGATTTTCATGTTCAAATGTTAACATTTCATCAAGTTGTCTTCATCGATTAGATGGCACTTTCCACAAACCCACTCCTAGGATTCCTTTTCCATGGCAGTCTAACTAGGAATCAGTTGACCTATGTGACAGTCTATCCGTTTTCAACGTGAGTGTATGGTTGGTGACCTATTGTATTGTTGTTTTTGAAGAGTGGATCACTTAAAACACAAAAATGAGAAAACCATGACAGTTCCATAAGAAATTGGCTACTGATTCATGCATACTCCAAGAGGAAAAGAAGCTGCCGCAACATAATCAACCATATCACCTAAAGTTTGTGCCTTTTTAACAGAGACTTCAGTTGACGTAAGTATTTGCTCCCCAGGCAACGTTGTTGAAATCAAATGAGGTAAATGGTAATATTAAACAATTACTAAGGCGGTCCCAATTTTGAATGAGAAGAATTAGAATCATACTAAGCAAAATGAAAACATCCTTGCAGTAAGCCAAATAATCTCCCCATGAAAGATGAGATGGTTGCAGTAACTGATTTATAGACATTGTAAATAAATTTGAGACAATGGCTTATGATGCTGAATAATTGATCTGTAAAATATAATGCGATTCCTCAGCACACCGTATCCACCATTGCAATAAAGGTTAATGAATGCTCTCTAACGAAACAAAATTGAGCAAGATCTTAAAATAAGTGTATGTTATTAAAAGGTAGATGAAAAAAGATTACAATGGAAACTTTGACACATGCGCACTAAGACTTAAGATAAGAACATAGACTTAATACAAAACTAATAATACTTAATAACTTAATAAACTAATACAAAAACATGTGGTAATTTTTACTGCACTTTTCCATTTATACTTTTCTAGTATTTTACTGTTTGTCTTTCAAACAAGAGGACATGGCAAATCCTGATGTGAAAAAAATGTGAAACCTGTGAGTGATGAAGAGCATTAAAAATGTATATAAACATTCAATATATTGTACAGCTGAAAGGACACATTTATTCCATCATTTGGCCAAATCCTTGACAACACTTACTGTGTCTGAGGTCTTGCTGGGGTTTGAATGCGAGTTGGAGCTATGCAGGGAACTGTGGTTGTGAGAGTTTTCTTGAGGGGAATAACTGGTCCCTGCAACAAAATACAAGAGCAGGGGGAAAAACACCATCAGTAACAATAGACAACAGTTACACATACTTAATGGACATAGAAGCAACTGAGCACTGAATCCAAGTCTGGAGCTTCCTGATGTGAATGCTGGAAAAATTCAGTTGGATCAATTCCAGTGAATTGATCTAAAAGGCAGAGAGTCTGCATCCAGAGTGTAGTCATTTTTAAAGCACTCGGCACACAGCATTTACAGTGCTATTTCTGAGAAATGCAGACGGTGAGTGAACTGAATTCTTTTACCATTAAAACATATAATGCGTTTACTGGAAATCTAAATATATCATTGAAAGGTGACAGTCCAGTCATTACATTAATGAAAAGCTTTTATTTTAGTTAAGGCTGGTGATGTCCCGATACGAAAATGGTGGTACCGATACCAGTACCAATGAGTATTAAGGTACTTTTCTAAATAAATGCAAAACAGCAAAAAAATAAATAAAAAAAGAGACTGACACTAGCAGCAAAAATAGTTTTCAACATGCCGTTACGCTGATAGCAATTTCAGAGGTATTTGAATATTTTTGCGAAATCCATCGGGCTGCTGTATAACAGAGCATGTGTCTCTGTGTGCGCGAAAAGCTCATCTGTGTGTGTGCGCGGATCGGGGGGTGGCGAACTTTTGAGGGGGGGGGGGGGGTTGGTTTGGTGGTGGGGTTGGTATGATGGCGCCAAGACTGTGTTGCGATGGCACAGCACCCTTATTCCATTCTCATGGGAGAGCCCTTACGTTTGTTCCAAGGGCCAGAACCTTTTTCTGGGAGACACTGAGGGCCAGATGCTCCAGTTAGAATAAAATAAAATGTTTCACGATTCAAATTCATTTGACCCAGTGTTTCCCCTACCGTTATAGTAGGAGGGGCGCCTAAGTGAATGTGAGGGAACGCAGAGGTAAGGGATTATAGGTAATATCCAGCAGTACAGGTTGAGGGCAAGCTTGGCAGGATTAATCCAACTACTGCTATAAACTGGGATTCATTTCAGTTGCATTCTTCACACAGGAGTCTTTAAAACAGCAACCTCATTCATAGTGCCACTTATTGTCACACACAGAAACCTGCCCCAAAGCATGATGAGAAAGCTTTGACCAAACACTTTCCCAGCATGCTTTGAGGCAGTGGATTATGGGTGCTTTGGGTTGCGTTTGACATGTTGTGTTGTGTGTTATTTTAAATGTTTGCCACCCAACGGTGTTTGTTTTGATATTGGGATCTTTGGCACATGTAGACCGTGTATTTTCCCTGCCTGTCCTGGGTGTGAGGCACTGTGAGTGAGATTGAAGCATAATTACTTCAATTATGCATTAAATGTAATCCATGACATGATTAATCTTCCACAATACGTTATTTCTGAATTCAGTAGTGTTCTGGGGGGGCCAGGTTGAAAGCTCTGGTGGGCCAGATGTGGCCTGCAGGCAGCCAGTTGACGTTCATTGCCTTACAGGTAGCAGAACAAGAGTAGCAATTAGATGGCAGGACTGGACCTGTTGTAGCTCACCCCGTCCTCTCAGCTCTACCCAACTGTTAGAAGAAACAGCACTTCGATATTTTGACATTTGGGACCATTTTCTAGATTGTTTTGGGGATCTAATTATACAACAGAGGATTGGACAAAACACGACAGCGAAGGCATGGTTGAATGAAACGCCTATTGTTGCGACTGAGGACCACTGAGACACACACACACACATACACTGAAATATGTCAGCATTTCTAACAAGCCCACTATAAACAGCAAGCGCAATATGTCCAGCAATGCAACACTAGAATAGGACAAAACACAATTGCTAATTACACAGGATGTTTAACAAGATAAGATATTAGCTGTCTCTTAAATCTCTACACTACAGCACCTGGAGTTGAGCGCAATGTTTTAAGACCCTGACTGTCAGTCCGCTTTTCTTCATATTAAAGATCGGTGTGAGAAATCTTGTGCTGTTTAATGGTGCAATAGGGAACTGTTGTGGTTGAAAAGCACCTTTTAATGCCAACGAATGAGCTGGCCTTCACAAACACTTGAATCTGACAAATTTGGTTGCATTAATTTGCCTATGGTCAGCTGTTATGTAAGGGGAATGACTTTGCTCCATTGCAGTAAAAAGTCTTGGAGCAACGTGCATGGCATGCACTCAGTCACGAATAGTCCAGACCGCCGGTGGTGTCTTTACGTAGCCACCGAGCTCTAATGCAGCGGCAACGGTGCACGTAAGCAGAGCAACAGAGAATACAAACAAACCACCGGCAACTACGTCAACACTTGAAGGAGTCATTATAGCGATTTTCACTCATTTGCAATACCTCGGAGAGCACCTAAGTGATAAATGACCGACCAGCTGTGGTCAAAATACTCCAAGGATAAACGGTTATAGCTGCTCTCAGTAGCCTGTTTGGGCTCTCTCCAGAAAACACACCGTTTGAGAGGACATGTCGCCAAGCAGCCCCCTGCGCTGTCAATCACCCCCTCCCCTCCCAATTGTCTTTACGCTCCGTGTGAGATGTCGCTCAGGGTCTTGTAGTGCTCCATCACTGAGAGAGCATGAAGACCATTGGCCAAGATGGCTGCATGTGACCGTCACATACTTCGGTTCTTCTGACATACTTGTTGAATTAAAATCCAAAAGGTAGTGTTGTGGTGTAGAAATACATGTTGTATAATTACTGTATACGCTTAAATCTTTCTGGCCTCATTTTGTCCTGTTCCACAGCCACTGCCTCGTGCGGAACCATATCATTTAGTGACAGAGTGCTGAGCGCTCTCCCCTCGCGACTGACAGGAGTGCAGAGAGGCGTGGAGGGAGGGCTATCCACACACACTGGGAGGGGGACTCTTGGTAGGGCGCAGTACCCGGCTTGAGACACAGCTACAGATCGATGAAGCAGCCGTTTCAAACACTTTTCACAAACCCGGTAACAATTGCGATGAACCTTGTTGGTCGCAGTCAATTCCAGAGCAGGTTTTACACCGGGAACACCTCGTTGTTGCTATGAAGGGCCGTGGTGGATCTTGACTGAATTATACAATGGGCTGTGTTATGGGGAGGGGCCTAGTGTACAGCGGGGTCGGAACCCTATGTGAGCCCCTCGACTGTGGGTGGTAACCCGTGAGGATGCCGCGCCAGGTTTCGTCATAGTTCTACCCGTTCTCAAACAGAGACCGTTCCCTGGTTTGTTTCTTACTCTCACATTTACAAACCATTAACTTTAAGCACTTTAATCAGCTTTTGGAAATCACCCCCTCCCCCACACACACACACACATTAATACTTTAAAAAGGGTTTTTTCTTTTTAAATAATAGGACTCCTATTTACGAGGGATAAATCTAGTGAAGCCCACTGGGTGTGCACAACATGGCATAAATGGGCTAAAGCCTCTCTTCCCGTCTGGCTTCCAGTGCACCCTCTTGCACGGCTTGATTTGTTGCGAGGATCTTATTTATGTCGGTGTCTGCTAAAAATCTAAAGGGTGTAAGCAGGGCCACACGAGGGAGCAGCAGAATGCTGACGGCAGGCAACTTCACCGGCAACTTTTGTTGTCCCAAAATGCTTGCTTAAATGCCGTTAAATAAATGTAGGAATTGTACTAAAATAATACATTTTGCTGGCTTTCTATTCAAATATGGTACTATCTCCACATACTGTTCAATTACAAGACTAAAACATTGTAAGATATGTATGTCATAACTTCTCAGTGAGCTCAACACAACAGCATTCAGACATAACAGATTTATAAAGTTAAAATAACTTCACTGTTACTGGGAGAAAACAACAACTTTGTTCTCCTTATACATACATCTGTGAAATAGTTAATAGTTGTAGTGTTAACTTGTTCTCTGTCAAAAGTTTGGAGCTTGGAGAGTAGAGGATGGAGTCAAAAGTGCCCTACTAAAAACAGCGACTATATACTATGGTTTTGCGCCAACACTAATGTCAGTGAAGAGTTTTAACCTTAAAAGTAAAGCTGTTGGCCAGAAAACCAAAACAATGAGCTGATAATGAAGAAATTCACCTGAGAGCTGCGGGGGGTGCAAAGTGGGGTTATCACTCTCTGCAGGTACATCTTTCACATCATAGACATTTATCAGATCTAATGATTACCATATTGATTACAGCTTGAACACCTACTAATATTTGTTCCACATACAGTTGGTGATTTTGATCTCTTGGGCATGTCTACAGCTTTTTTTCCCCAGAGATGTGGCGTTTACATGCAACTCTGATGATACAATCATGCGTGGACAGTGCAAAGAGCAGGTATGTGAAGCCTCTGCTCATACTATTTTATGAATGTTAAGAAAAATTCTGCACAACCGTTGGGCCAACAACAGATGAAATGAAAACATCCAACCTCCCATTGCTCGACATACAATACGGTATGTATAAAATGTTATTGTACAGCACAATTAGTCTGGATCTCCCACATGAAAAGTGTTGCAAAAGTTAGCCTTTTAAAGACTTTTTAAAGACTTTCAGGCTTGTCAATAGCTAACCAACCAACACATTGGCAGAATGAAAAAAACACATTGGATCCTAGAGCAGATTATCCTGAGTTTCTTTGGTCAATTCCCTCTCCCTTTGAGCGAGACATAAGTTATAGAGTTGTGTCCTCTAAAGACGGTGATTTTTAGCCATGGGGCCATGAGCCACAAGCACTGCCGAGAGGGCCGCAAAAACGTTTTACACCTGTCGGAATCGGGGAGTTCATGCGTTTCTTTTAATGACAGCAGTCGACAACTGAACAATTATTTTCTGATGCACGCACTCTGTCCACTGGTGGGAGTGTTCTCACCTGTGTGTGTGTGTGAGCATGCATCGAGGCGGAACTCTAAACTAATTCCAAACGTATGTATTTATTTGATCACCACATTACTGAATGAAATCTCCATTTCTTCAATTTTTTGAGTCTCTCCTATTGAGCTGTACTTAATCTAATTGTGTTATTTTTGTGGTAATAGGACTGACTTGAACCTGTCAAGTCCTTGTAGCAGCTTGATTTGTTCCATTCATTATTAGTCTGTTCAGCATCTGTTGTAAGTGTAAGTTTACAGACACATGAAAAATAAATGTCTTTGCGATGATCACATTGTATCATGTCGCTTATTTGACAAGGTTTTAGACTGTAGGTGGATTTGATTTAGTTATTCAATACAAATCAAACCAAGAGTGGGATCAATTAAACCAGTACAGTAATAATATTTCAATGGGCCCTCGGGCCAAGTTTTCCCAACTGGAAAAGCTGGGTCCTGAAGTCAACAAGTTTTCAAACCCCTGCTCTAAAGGAGTGCATCACATCTTATCCCAGCTGACATGGTGTGCAGTCAGGTGCCTTTTATTCTCCTTCACTACACTCCATGTGAGCACACTCCAACCACGTAGGAAAATAATTGTTGAGTTGTCATACCGACTACTGTCATTAAAAGAACACACACGAACAACATGATTCCTTTGGTGTTTGTGTCGGTGTCCTTCTGACCCTCCATCCCCTGGCACTTGCTTGAGTGTCAATGTGGAATAAATTTTTTAAAATGTCATTCAACTGTTATTTTTGTTAATCAGCCCATTCTTGTGCAGGAATATACATCCAATCAAAATAGTTGTTAGGTTCTTTTCCACTACATTACTTTATGGACTGCCGTAATATTTATACTATTAATCACTTAACACAACAGTTAGCCCTTACATGTGTAACAATACACATCCAATTAAAAATAGTTCTATGGTTGTTTTCCAATACATGACTTTATGGACTGCCACAATATTTATACTATTAACCACCTTACACAGCACACATAGCTACAATCCAACTGTCTAAACGCAACATCATTTAGTCTTTGAAAACAGAAAAGACAATAATGTCTTGTTGCAAAAACCATGTTGAGCAGTGAAGTGATATCCAATCACAAGTGATCGCTGAGGGTTCATGTAGAGTCATAAGATTTCCAAGTGTGGACTGATCACATAACTGCTACGTGTGATCTGGTCACCTGATTTTATATTTGTGACTGAGCTCAATCAATTAATTAGATAAACCTTAGTAGATGATGGTTTATCTTACATTATCTTTGATAACTTGCGAAAAATGTGTACAAGGGCAGAATCATCCAGCAAGTTCCAAGCAAGTCAACACAGTTTGATGATTTCTGGTCATTACTGTGTACAAATTTTGTAAGATTTTGAAATTTCAACCACGATGCGTTAGTACACAACGTGAATTTTCCTAATTGTCGTTATTTGATCTGCGGTGTTATGACCCACCAAGCAGAAACTAATAGAGTGGCTGACTACGATAAAATCTAAGTGCTTGAACATAAGAGCACTTCTTTGGAAGTCTCAGCGTCTCAAACCATGGACAAAACATCAACCTCTTATGACTAAAAGTAGAACATGAACATTTTGTGCTTTTGGAACCTATAGAGAAATTTCAATAACTTTATTTGTGGTCCTCAGGGACACGGTCTCAATGTTTTGTCTGCCAAATAAACAACCCTCGGAGGTAACACAGTCTTTCAGACCTCTGCATTTATCTTCTGTAGGAACGTTATCTCTTGCCAAGAGACAAAGATGTTGCACACAGAGCAGTAACTACTGCAAAAAAAACATATTCCTCTGGGTTAAACAGAATATTATTTGCCAATCTCAACTCTAGCACCCAATTATTATGCTCACTAGCAAAACCAAGATCACATCCTATGAAACAATTCATATTTCTTTACAGTAAACAGTATGATTTGATATTAGTTTATATGTTGGCAAAGCAAAGAATTGTTTAAATTTACAGTACTATGGGTTTCCAGTTAAGTCTGAGAAGGTCAGCCTTGGCCAGTGCCAATTATGCATCTAATATCCGATAACACCGTCTTCCAAGATGATAGAAATATAACCTATTTCAGGCATAAAACACTTAAATCCCATCACAGGAAATACCTTCCTGAAAACCTGAATGCTTGGACTATGGACATTGTATTCATTTTAAAGCTATTGTGCGTACATTCCACATTCAATACTGCAACACATCCAAGTGTGCAAGATAAAAAACACACACAAATCTAGAGGCTTAGTGTGAAGGTATAACTCCAGACAAATTGTGCACCAAGAGGGTAAAGGCACACCGCATCCTATTTCTCACAAGCTTGAAAGACAGCATAATCTGTTGCCACGACAGTAGACAATGTGTTTTTGTGTCTAAACCATTTTCTTCTCATTGACCCACTGTCTCTCACCTCCATCCCTGTCTCTGGCCCGGTGTGTGTGGACAGCCTTTGCTCTGCTGTGCCCTGTGCTGTCGATGTGTTTGTTTTCTGGGCTGTCAGACCTCCGGAGGATTTTGCAGGGAGGAGTGACATCTGAAGAGTCTCGCATCTTTTCATGACGGTGGTCCCCCCCTGGATGGCTCTTGGATGAGTATTTGAGAGCCTGACGATACACAAACACACAAGAGAATCCAATCTCACAACTATCTGATGTCTTAAGGATACCATGTTAGTACAGTACAGTCTATTCATTTGGTTGAGGCCTTTTGTTTATTATGCAGTTTGACTGATTCATCAGAGTACCAGCAAAATACAAATAAGTGGGAGCAATGTTACTTCAAAAACCATAAAGAAAGCAAAATATTACTTATGTCAGCAATAGATATATCTTTAAGATAACAAATGAAACATTGAGATTTATCCCTTCGAGCTCTGCTGGCATAGCTCTATAGATAACTTCTAATTCCAAAACAGTGTACCCATCTTTGATCTTTAAGAGCACCTTTAAATTGCTATCGTGGCTAAGTAAACACAATTATGACACCCTCCAATCAGTCAACTGATTTTCGCAATAACGGTTGATAATTCAACAATAGTTAGCTAAAATCATACCTGATATTTTGATGTTCGGAGGGGCTTGCTAGCTTTATCCTTAAAATGACAGACTGCGGTCAGGCCCTGATCAAACTGGCTAGCAGGCTAGCTGACGGTAACAAGCTATCATTAGCTTCCAGCTACTGTAAAACTCACTTATACCTTCTGCTAAAACCGCTCAAATTCGACGAACATGTTCAGTCACTCGTGTCGAGATATGATAAAACGTATATGATGAGATATTTACAAAGGTCGTTTGGTCATTTAACATTGAACTATTCACTTTTCACGTTATTTTTCGCACTGAGTGGGGCCTGTTGTGCTCCCCTGAAGCCCGAGTTGGAGTGTCCATTTTAATCTTATTTGCTACTAGCTAGCTAGCGAGCTAGCAAGCGACGATGAGCTAACAAGTACCTGATAGGGCTGAGAATCTCTTCGGTCGCACCTGCAAATATAAAAAGAAAACGTCGATTAATATAACTTCACATTTCAATACAAAGCAACAATGCGAGGTCCTGCAACAGCGGCGCATACAAGTTTCCAGACACTTATTTTGGTTTCAGTAAAAATGGCGGATTGTCAAAACGTAGCTACGAGGAAAAGGAAAATGTGAATAAGTAAGGTTAAAAAAGATGTTTACCCATCGCCGAGTCTCGGTTGTTTCCTTGCATACATTACCATCAATGCCGTGTTAGTGTGTTGGAGTGGGATGTGAAAGACTGATAACGACACTGTGTTTTTCTGTCTTGTTGATTCTGCGACCTAGAACCGTCAATTATTTCAACCTAGCTTCTTATGGGTATTTCAATGCTATCTGCAGCGCAGGTCGAAAGAGCGCCCTCACTCAGTCCATCTCCCACTCACACACACTGCTCAGTCTCTAAACCAGGGAGAAGGAGAGTAGCAGAAGAGCTGCGAGATGGGTTGCCAGATACTTGCAGGGGGAGGTTCCATGAAATGCACAATAATGCCTGCAAAAACCACGCATCGACACTAAAAACAAAAATTATCCAACACTAAAAAGGAGATATTATTCGATTCAATATTACAAAAAAAAAGTTCAGTATAATTTAACTATTTTCCATTCTGGTGAATGTCTTACTTGTATTCTTCTGTCTGCTCCATTTAATTCTACCAATTGCTTATCAGTAGGCCAGAAAGAAAATCAATCGACAAATATAGGATTCCAGTCTTCCCTTTTCAGTTGGGATCACGAATTTCTCACCATTTCCACTCAAACAAAACCACTAATTGCAAGAAAGTAAGTACAATTGCCAATGCGTCTTTCAGTGCAGGCCTGGCAACCTGTACTGCAACCCAATTCGCTACCTCCCCACTTCGACGGTAACATCCGGGACACACGAGTCTCAACTTGTGGACCCTGTTGCACAGGTTAAACTCTCATTTTACGCTCAAACTATCACTCTCTTACAGTAATATAATTTACACACAGTTTGAATACAAACAAGCGACGAAGCCATTATAGTTCACATGCCGTTAAGACGACCAGCAGTAAAGTGACTTGTTCTCTTCTGCCATCTAGTGACTATATCTAGACAACACAGGCAACATTTCCTATGATACATTTTCCTATCTTCAACAAATAACAACACGCGCCTCCTCCTGCCATAAGTACAGTATTCTATAGCTCATCTGAATACAGTTATTACTAAAACACCGAAACCAAAATACATCACAGGAAACAAGAAAAACCAAACAATTTCACAAAATACAAATAATACTACATGTATATTTGATGATAAATGTATGAATGATTACAATTACAAATGTATTATATTATTGTCAGAATCTAAAACAAATCTAAAACGAAAGACAGCAAATAGACTAATACAATGTTGAATGTAGCCGGATTTTACGATACGTGACAGTTTGTCACTAATAACAATTCTATTCATTCAGTGGCATTATTAAATGTCTCGTGCTCAATTAGAGCATGTTCTGCAAATACCACTAGGCTAAAAACAGCAGAACGTTTAGGATATGGGAATAGCATGTAAATACTAAACAACAGAAACATAGGAAAAAAATGACAATAGAAAAAAATGTTGAGAGGAAACACAACATCCATCTTTTCTCAAGCATCGATGATGAAATAGTGTGCACACACACACACACACATCTGTGGCTCTGTAAAGGTTGTATTGATGGTTCTGTGTGAATATCCATCAGAGGAGAGCTGTCTGGCTCCATTGTTCCTGAACAATCAGTCCCACATCATATCCCAGGCCCAGGACAAAAGAAGCTGGAGTTCAGCATTTTGGCTCACAATGCACTTTAATGAGAGGACAAGGGGGCGGGGATTCTTATTGTTTGTATATTTCTAGAACCTGTTCACACGGGGGACACGGACTGATATCATTTGTTCTCTATGTTCACTCTTACAAAAAAATAGGCTATTCTGTCTGAGTCAGAGGTTGACTTGACTTATTTCCCCTGCAATCGGTGTTCAGATGGAGTAAATACGCAATTAATAATAAATCATTAATTTAGATAGGTTTGAATCAACTCATTTGACTGAGGTGTTTTTATTTTCTCAAGCCACCTGTTGC
>JAFBJT010001802.1:0-33858 GCA_016785325.1 Chascanopsetta lugubris
TAGCGAATCCGCGATAAGTGAACCGCGAAGTGGCGAGGGATCACTGTATACAGTTTACCTCAGTTTAGAAAAAAATATACAGCTTTTGGACAAAAAATATGATCTCCTCAAGGCATAAAGAACAATAATGACATTTTTTGTAACGAAACAGTATACATATTGGTACTGGCATCAAAGGTTTGGGATCGGGACAACAGTAGAACTGTTTGACCACACATGGCCTGTTATTGTCTGTAGATGCTTTTGGTAGAAGCTTGTCTATTGCTGCCTTTGGGGCTGCCCAACTGCCATAACTTGCATTGTAAAGTTCTAACTTTTTTTGCCAAGGGACCTTATTCCAGATATATATTTATATAGTTAGTTACATATATATATATATATATATAATATATATGTGTATAGTTACATATTATTTATTAACATTGTTAAAGCAGACGTCAAATTTTGGGCAAAACCCATTGGACAGATGTGATCGCCCTCTTTCTGTACTGAATCTGTGGCAATCAATGTAGCAATCTATACTTAGTCTGCACATCATATCAAGATTCTTTACAAATTTCCAGTTTTGTTATATTTTAACATAAACATGTGCTTTGTTCACACGTTTTACCAATGAATATAGTTCATACAGCAGTATCTGTTTTTCAAAACGTAACTTAAGAGAAGTAAACAAATTTACTGGTCCTCCTATCTTTTTTAGGTGTGCACCTAAATATTTTCCTGTGCGCCTACCTTTTTTTTCAGCAGTGCTCCTTAGTCAAAAAGTTATTCTGGAGGGCTGCAGTGACACTATTTGCACAGCTGTAAAGAAAAGTTTAGGTTTCAGCGTCTCGCTGGATGATGTTTAATTGGAAAGACAAGGATCTCGTTTTATTAATTTCTTTAATTATAGGATTGCAGAGTAATGAGGAATTCTTAACAACATTCAGATTCCCCATATTTCAGCTCTTTCCAGTTCTCTCCTGTTAGTTGTGTGAGCAAGTGTGGATACATTGGGGTTAATATATGATATAATGTAAATAGGAAACAATGTTAAAATGGTTTGATGCAATACTAAAGTTAAACTTCATCACTGATGTTAAAATCCATTCAAACCCCCACAAAAAAACAACAAACTTGTTTTCTGTTTTGCACTTCTGCATCTGTTGCTGCACTAACACTCGCAGAGAGAATCTGGATTTAATGGACTCTCCCTTGTATTTATGTAACTTAACACATCTGCTCAAACAGCTATGTTCAACAAAGATCAGAGAATGTTTATTAATGAGAAAGCCATCTGCTCTGCCTCTAGGCTTTGTTATCTCCCAGCAGCATTTAGAGGGGCCTCTGATATGACAATAATAACAGTAAGGTGAATTACTTTGCTTTTGAAAACAGTGCGGTCACCACTGAGCTCTGGCTCCATGCGGTTACACCCCACTGAACCAGAAGATGCTGAGATGCACAGAATAACAGTGACTTTTCTTCAGTGCTACAGTGAACCACAGCTTCGATGTAATGGGCTTTCACAATCAATATGTGAAGAATAAGATAAATGAAATACTGGCTGTTGTGTATTACATTCAGGTTCTGAAACAGGGCGTAGTCAGGGTAAAATGATAATATGGAGGAGAATTGTAAGTTTTCTCTTTTCAAGTAGAGTAGAGCAATAATGCAGATGTGGCATCTGAAATGAGTATAGCTACATCTCTAACCAAAAAGCAATTGGTTAAATTCCAAATTCCAGTGATGAACTGGCTAAGTGAACAACCAGTGAAAATACAACAAATAAAAAATGTTTTATAACAAATATATAATACAAAATATATAATTATGTGCCCATAAACACAGGGTTACTGTTGCAGCAGCAATGCTAGTGATACTAGGTAATATAATGATTACCATAAGCTATAAGGTGCTATTTAGGTTGGGGTCCACTGCTGAGGCATACAGATAGAGATTATACCCACTGTCAGAGCTACTGAAAGATTAGAAAGCATAGAAAGCAACATGTGAGTTTCTAAGATCAGATCCAGGTAGGGATGAGGCTGAACATCATAGAAACACAAATGGAAGAAGGGGTAATAATGCTGGGACATTATGGGCTGCAGAAGAGCAACACTTTCACCTTCAAAAAAATGTATCTCTTCTAGAAAACACAGCTGATATTTTTCTACATGTACCACATGTGGTTCACAGCAACATACACAGTCAAAATGAGATTTAACTGGTTTGAACAATTACTTGTCCATTATCACATATCTACATTACTTCATGTGTATACTTCAAAGCAAAATCACTTTTGTGTTTCAACTGGCCCTTCATTTTTTCGATGAAGTTTAAATACACGGAAAACAATATACCATAGTTTGTTGGTTTTGTATGGGGATGTACATTAATTTGACGATAACCATCTGTCATGGGCTAACCCTATCCCACATGGGTCTGATGCTAGTGTGAAAGGCCAACAACCAGAAGCATAGCTAAAGTGCCCACACAAAGTCTGGCTTACGTATAACATCAATGTTAAGTCGCTAAAATCTGCACTGTACTTCAGACCAGCATAGAAAAAGTCAGTGACCAACATATAGGTAGACATCCAAGAGAAAGTGTCTGTTATGAGATTACATACCAGGCTCTGACATAATTACTTACTGGATTAAGAAGCAGACTGCACTGCATGGCAGCACAAATAAATCTGCTACTAATGGATGAGACTCAACTCCACTGAATGATTCTGATCTCAATAGGGTCCTCAGAAGGGAGCAGTTCCATCCCACCCATGCTCAAAAACTTCCCTCTTCACAACATGGACACTTTGTTGGGCATCATGGCAGCATAGATGAGTTGACCCAAGGCTCAGTCCAATCCAACAAACTGTAGTATAATACAGCACTACAGCACAGTGCAGAAGAGGAAACATACATCTCATCGAAAGTCAATCTTGGCAGCACCTGGATTGACTTCAGGAAGGCCAAAACCCACACAGGTGAATACCGGAGTTCTTGAAACTGAATAAGAGTAGCAGGACATTAAAAGCCTTCATGTCATACCCAAATACAATTTGACATCATAAATGGGGAAGATGAGGATTCGATATGCCAACCCTCTGTCAACTGGTATTTAGCAGACAACCCACTTCGCTTCAATAACAATGTGGTCCCTTGTACCAAGGCTGAGGGTCTGAATTGAAAATGTCTAAAGCTCCATCAAATCAAATTGATGTAGTAATGACATTTATGAACACAGGGGAGCCCTGGACATGAATTATGTTATTTTGCTCCATTTGGTTCATTCATTATTTGACACATTGTGTTATCTTATAATTACATTTTTAATGGTTTAACTCAAAACAGACAAAACACCTCATCACATTTGTCATGTTTCAATATGAAAACATGTGCCCCCCATGAAAACCCATGTTCACCCCCAAGGTCTAACACAAGCTGTGGCCATCAACACATTTGCCCCCCCATTCATCAGATACCCTGTTGGTGTGTTCTGACAGAAGTCACTGATGCACAGAAAAGTTAAATCATCATAATTCATATAGGGTTGAACTCAAATCTATCCCTAAGACTGCACACCAAGTGAAAATAGATTGGGCAATTACCTTGCATGAAATAACCAAGATTACGGAGTATAAGGAGATGGCTACAAGTTACAATCTGCTTAGTGAAAATGTCTGACAATGGAATGTTCCGTAGTCTGATGTAGGCTATCTCAGATCACCCCCGCCCCCTTGCACGTACGCACACACACACACACACACACACACGTACACACACAGGATGTGACACCAGAGGCATCCCACAGGAATAACACAGTGTCACTTCCAATATAGCAAGACCCTTGAATTGTCATGTCTTTAAATAATCCCTCTGTTCATTGCTCAACACTAGACAAGCCACACTTGCATTTGCCATGTGTATGTTACTCATCTGCTGTTTGCCAGCTAACAATACTGGGAAGCCAATGCCGAATGAAAAGCAGGAAGGGCAAGAGAGTTAATTTTCTTCCTCTAAGCTCACAATGACCTGGAGAGATAACTGGAGAGGAGAGAAAGAGAGAGACACACGTTTGCACAGCCTGCTTACCCTCTGAGTTTTCTTAGTGAGACTCTGATCCTGATCCATTCCTTTTTTCTACAGCAAAACACAAACTCATACAGGGAGAGAGGCCCGCTCAGTGTCCCACTGAGGTTATCAAGAGATCAGTTCCCACCAGTATTAATACTACCAACATATCTAACATTTCATGGGATGAGAGCATTTCTTCATCCATACTGTGTGGGAGCCTGTGTTTTCTTTTAATCCTGCACTGTCTTCAGATGGCAGAGTTCCAGGCCACAGTGTGATTCTCACACAATGACCAGCAGCCAGTGGAAAAGCTAACAGCCTGACCAGACTGATCTCTGTTTTTCCACACAGCTCTCCCCTTCCAGGCCTCTCCTCATTCTGTTTACACTCTTGTGATTTACTGAAGCCCTAATCATATGCAGTTATTCATGTTTAATGATAAGTGATTAGTTTTCCTCAAATCACCGTCAAAAACACTCCATGAAGCTGAGGCCGTTCCTATTATTTGATTCCACTGAAAGACGTCATGAGAGTCAACTTAAAGTTAAAATGCATATTTTTTTGATGGAAATGGAATTGCTTTTTCAAAACATTTCACTCAAGCTCAGTGAATCTTAAGGCTATATGTACCAGGTTATATGTCCATTTATGAATTAATGTATATGTAAAGTGGAGCACTACTATGAGATGTGGTTGTGCTCCACAATGTACTGGAGATCACCAAGCCATACCAAATACCACAGCAATTGCCTGTGCCTATTACTGGAAGGATGCAATATAGAAGACTGACAGACACAAGGAAGAAGACGCATGATAGCACAGCATCATATTACATTTACCAATCAAATATCAGTATTATTCCTACATGTTAAGTAATAGAATCAGTACTATGAACATGTCAATGAACATCCAAAAGATACAAAGTGAAGATGTAATCTACAATCTGCACTGAAATGCCTGGCCATAGTAGACTATTTAGATGCATGGTCCAGAAGCCCTGTTAATGCAAAAGAAGAATGAGTCAGATTCTTTATGATCTTTGGATTCTTTGCAAGGGTGGTAAAAATGAATCATGCACAGGTAGCCGATTTCCATGGATTCTAATTTATATTGAACTTTGTCAAAGCGAACAAAATGCTGTGGAACATTTCCACTAATAAACAAATTAAAAGGTAGAGACGGAAAAGTCTCAAATTAGCTTTACCCATGTGAATTGTTGCCAACACAGAGAGTGAGTGGAACGAAATGGAATGAAAATTACTTTATTTAGGAAAGGGACCTATTACCAGGTTTTAAAGAGTCCTTGTAAATGTTCTGTATTTATAAAGTGATTTATCAAGTCTTGAAGACCCCTCAAAGCGCTTTACAGTACAGTCACCCAGTCACTCAAACATTCATACTATGCATCTATTTGCGGCAATTTGTATTTCTATCTATGAGTACATGGGACAACGCAGGGTTCAGTGTCTTGTCCAAGGACACTTCAGCATACAGAATGGGGGGGCGGGCAATTTTTTGCTGTGTCACACTTAAGCTCAATCCAGAGAACAGAGAACTTTGTTCTTACTCCCGGGTTACAAGAGTAAGAGCAAAATTCTTGCTGGCTAGGACATTACATACTTCACAAGGGTGCAGAGCAATTTTCCAATAGGACACAAGAACAAGTACAACGTTCTGCCCAGATGATGTGTGAAGAACAAGCTGCAAGAACTCCCAAACCAGGGCTACAAGAACTAAATGACATCATTTTGTTCTTGTAGCCCTGGGAGCAAGAAGAAAGTTCTCTGTTCTTGCAGAGTGTGTATTGACCTTAACACAGTCAATCACACATGCAAGCACAGATAGATATACACACATGCTCACACGCACACATTCACACACACACACAATATTATTAAACACACATATAACACACAATAATAATGAATTTGGTCTGTGCACCAGTGTCAAACATGTAGCTGTGTTATGTTGTATTGTTGTGATTAAACTCTTCCTATTCAAGCCTGTGTCTGTCTGTTTTGTAATCATAATGTAAACTGTAAATACAGTCAATAACTGCACTAATTTCCAACACTATACTGACATTGTTTTCACACCTTTTTGCACAAGCAGATTTTTACATGAAAACAATCCAAAACATTTTCAGAAGGAAATTCCCAATTTTAGCTCAACTGCTGAAGACTCACAAAAAAATTGGGATTCAGGCTTCTTCCTTGTAACTGGCTAGTATCATCATTTTTATTTGTTATAATGCAACGCCATTCCATAACATGTACATTGATCAGAAAGCCTTGCCCCTGGGCTGCTTTCTCGGCAGCCTTACTCACACCTATGTTGTTGCAAGAGGCGTGTTTTGACTGACTTCAGAAGAATGTGCTGATGGCCTGTGGCTCGCGGGTCCACTGTCATAACAGCCACATTCCTTCTGGCTACTGACCAGTGAGGATGGAATGCAATTATCACCTATTAGAGAGAACCTGTAGGAGGCCTGTCAGGCCCACTGGCAGAGCCAAGCCACCAGTTCCAGGCATGGTAATTACTGTATGACCCTCAGTGCAGATCACTGGAGCGAAGTGATGCTTCAGTTGAACAAAAGTAAATGCTCATTTTAACTATTCAAGATCCCACTCATGATTGATCACCAGTGCCTGTGCCTGCTGCCTCATAACAGAAATGATATAAAGCTGAAAAGATACAAAATCTAAACCAACACTCTCCCCACCCTCACTCTCTCTCCTGTCACATGGCAGGATATGGTTTATTTACTTGGCTGGTTCCATTATTTAGATGTCCTCACCCTTCAGTCCCCGATTTTTCCAAAGTAGGAAGAGATATCGCAGTATCCAGGTATCTAGAAAACCAAATATAGAGAGCTAAAATAAAGCTAAATAAAACAGCGCCTAGTGAAATTAACATGCTGTTGTGGTAATCACAGTCCAAACGGGGGGAGTTAGAGCACAGCTAAACTTTTCCTTTACCCTTTAGAGGTCGTTCAAAGTTGAGATGGGCTAAATTCATGTCATTCACCTATTAAAAGAAAAGAGTCCTTAGTGCACAGCATGACAACTGATGCAGACTATTTCTATTCTGTCCATAGATTCTGCATAAGCACTGTGGGCATGCCTCTGAGGACGCGGGGATAGCGTACCCTGACAGGCAGGATGAAAAGTACATTCATTTTATTGAAGAGCTGTGGATTATAGACATACTGTGAATCATCTCATTACAGAGAGGGACCAGAATAGACATATTACTGATTCAGTTAAGCCTTGTGCTAAATGAATAATTTCATACAGTGCATACTGTTCACTTATATTACTGACTATTTGAGCAACAATGACAAAATGGTCTCACATAGACCTTACTCTTAATGCAAGTGCACATTCCTGGTAAGATTATTTAGTACAGATAAGGATAAAAAGAATTCCTTGCCAGAGGTTCGTATAAATCCCATCTCATTGTGAACTGCTGAGCCCTGTGCTGGCATGATTTACAGGTCCAGTGCCATGCGAGGGCATTTGGATGACATTTCGTGCCCAGTCAAAAATTCATTATGCCTTAGGTAAATTCACTGAAACATATTAACAAATGATGAAAACAATACATTTGCATGTATGTATTTGTATATAAAAATATCAATGTACAGTATAGAATCATGGTAGACCAGGAGGCATATTGTTCTAGTGGACCTTTGGTTTGGTTCGGTTGGGTTGCTGCATAAGGCGATTTGTTTTGTAAACACATTTTTTAAAAGAACATTTTGTGTTTCTAATTTTAATCTTTCAAATCATACTGTATCAGGTGGTGACAGAACCAAAGAGCAGTACGAACGGAGACAGAGCAAGGAGTAAGTTTGTATTTTTACTGAAGGTTTCAACACAAGCAGTAAGTAGTAGACAGAGTTCGTAGTCGAATACAGAACCAGGCGTCGAGTTTCCGGGGACAGGAGACAAAGGCAGGCCAGGAACAGGCAGAGGTCGAGATCGGGTAGGCAGGACGAGAAACGCTGGTAGGTAAGTAACACATTACGAACTGGCAGAGGATACTTGGAAGGGCAGGGGTATAAGGTGAGGAGGTGCAGCTGCGGGGAGTGGGTGTGGCTGGTGATTGGGTGATGAGGTGACACAGTGTGTGTGTGAAATGCACAACCCGCTATGGCCATTATAAACAAAACATCCACAATCTTTAAAGGTACAGTGTGCAAGATTTGGCGACATCAAGTGGTGAAGTTGCATGTTCTATCCATCACCTCACCCTTTCCCTTCTGACCATGCAGGAGAACCTATGGTAGATTTCAGTTGTCAAATTAAAACTCAACATATGTTTAGTATGTCCACTCTGGGCTACTGTAAAAACATGGTGGCCCCCTCAGAGAGGACCCTTTCTCATGTAAAAATGCATTAATAGGCTCGTTGAAGTGTAATAGGGAACAAAATAAAACATTCGAAGATTATAAATTCAAAAAAGTCAGTATGTAATTGTTTTGTAATAGTTATAAAAGTGACAAAAATGACACATTTTACACACTGCACCTTTACCTGCCATAAAATATTACAGATGGATGTTTTGTCACACTTTTTTGTCTTCACTTGTTCAATCAACTTTAATCCTGTCCAGGATTTTAACGCTTTTGCCAGTCTGATCACATAACGTCACTTTTTTAAAGTGAAAAAATGCACAGAAAATAAGTTGTTTTCCATTTGATAAATATACTAAAAAATAAGTTTATATAGTATTTCAATCAACGTGGAAATGTGTCCTGTAATGGCCTTAAAGGGTACAACTGTATTAAAGGTACAGTGTGGGATTTCTAGTGCCACCTGGTGGTGAAACTGAAGTATTACAACTAACTGCAAGTGCTCCGGCTCAGCCCCTCCCTTTCTGAGCTACAGTGCCCCCACGGCTTCAACAGCCTCAAGCAGCCACTCAGAAGAGACGAGTTCTTTTATATTAGTATATTTACAATATTACTAATGTCTTTAAACATTAATCAACACTCTAGTTATTGTTCCAGCGTCGCGACATCTGCGTTCAATTTTTTATGTTGATCGTGGTCTGATCGCTGAGCTACTGTCGGTTAGCCACCGGGCTAATGTTAGCTGCTATGCTACGCCAGTGATGTAGGCCTGAGATCAGGGAAGCTGTACGAAGCTGCGCTGGAAGAGATGACAGAGACACAGCCCAGATCAAAGCAGCTCGACACAAGCAACACCAAAAAAAACAACACAATTGTGACCACGCGATGTGTTTATGATCATTATTTTTCCCTGCCATCAGGCGTTTTTGTCTATCACCAGAGGACTAATGCAACAAAAGGGTGTTCGGCTAAAATATTGTTTATTAGTATTTATGGGGGTTGGGTAAAATTATACATAGGAAAAAGGAAGTGGGGAAAAAGACCCTGATTTCCGTTGCCGGAGCACAAGGAGGGAGGAAGAGACACGCTACGTACTAACTTGTGGATTACTTGGACCAATTTCCCTGGGATTACCTTTGTCCTTGCGGATTATATTTTCCCTTGGAGTCAAAATCACTGGAGCAGAGGACAAAGGCCCAGGACCAAGTTTGGGTAGCGGTGTCATTCAGTGCTGACTCACCATGCTGCAACAACTCTCAAATTATTATTTTGTTCATTCATTATCTTCCTTTGATTGACTATTTTCAGGGACGTTTTGGGGAAGTAAGTCTTTGCTTTGGGTGGAAAAACTGTGTTTTATTGACCTTTGGGACATTTATTTCTGCCAGGTCTGTCCCTGGTGACAACCTGCAATGCTGTCATAAAATTATTTCAATATACATATGAACCTGAATGGACATTCTGGTAGAGTGTGTGTAGTTTCCTTTTTGTTAGTATAAATATATATTTTGATGGTTAAGCTTTGTAGCTGGTCTCTTTGTTTAATGAATTCAATTACTTAATTTTAAACTCAAGCGCAGTAGGCCTCCGACCCACCCGTTCCTTGATAATTAGTATTGTACTGTCCCTTGATTAATGTGATATATTGAGGTGAACCGTTACAAGCATGTAGAATTACTTTATTATAGCCAGTATCCTCAGTTGCAATTTACTATTGTTTTTATTGTAATTATATATATAATTATGTAGTTCGTCTCGTCTCCATTGTTGATGAGTCCCAGTCCGCAAATTTGATGGAGAGGTTGGAGCTGTGCAATGGAGAGCAGTCATCTCCTCTCCTCCGCTCCAGCGTGTTTTAGTCTAAATTCATGCTCAGGCCATGTCTGCTGTCTTGTCCTTAGTGGAGCAATGGTGTGTTAAGTTAATGTCACTGTGCATTTTGTCCTGTCTTGCATATCCTGTCTTTTATTTTGAAGAGTAACTCTCCGCTTGTTTTAGGTCACTTTCCCTTCCTGCCTCCTGTGTTTCCCGCCTGCGTGATTGTCAGCCCCGCCCTAATGTGCTCCAGCTGCGTCCCATTAACTCGTGGGTATATCTAGTCTGAGTCTCCTTGCCAGTTCGTTTCTTCGTTTTTTCTGTGACATGTCTCATGTCATAACTTAACAGCACTTCCATACCATGTTTTTTGTTCTTGCTGAGCTGCCAGGTTTTTTGTTCTTGCTTTTTCCACCTTGTGTCTTCACCAAAATGTTGATGTTCACAATACACATATAAGAATAAGTTCTTTCAGTTTAATGAATAACAGCTTAGGATTTACACAGGGAATGAACATTTTTGTTTTATTACCACAACATTTACATAATGGACAAGGGGCATTAATGCATAGAACACATTTAGAGTACTTATCATTTGTTTATGTAATGGGATACTATAAAATAAAAACAGTGGGATGTGTAGAACTAATGAAGGGGTCAGAGAAAGGGCACAGGAAGTTGTCCCTCCCTGTTGCCATCTGGCGGCAGGTCCTGAACGTGCGTTCGAGCAAGCCGCAATGAACCCGGAGATCGGAAAAGACCAAAATAAAGATGGACATAAACATTCAATCATTCACATTTATAATGTTTGTATTGTTACTGTTATTGAACATTCTATGTAACATCTATTGCACGTCTGTCTGTCCTGGGAGTGGATCCCTCACCTGTGACTCTCCCTAAGGTTTATACCTTTTCTTTTTTTTCCTGTTGGGCCCCCCCCCCCCCCCCCGTAGTGTTTCCTTACTCTTGCTGAGGGTCCAAGGACAGAGGATGTTACCCACTCTGTGAAGCCCTATGAGACAAACTCTGATTTGTAAATGCGGGCTATATAAATACAATCTGATTTGATTTGATCAGGCTGTTCTACTCATTCCTCAGTGCAATCACTGGTCACTAGACTCATCCTCACCACAGACCACACTGACATCCACATACACTTATTCCACACCAACATCCTCATACACAATTTTCAGCCATTCTGTTTATTATTACCCTTATCATTTCATGATCACTGGATTCATTCTCATTTAAAGGAGTCCTATTATGGTACTTTTCAATCATTTGCAATAGCAAAGGTCCTAACTAAGTTTTAAATGATGTGCTTCAGTCAAAATATTCAAAAGATAAACTGTTATAGCTGCTCAAAGTAGCCAGTCTGGGCTCTCTCCAGAAGTCACACCGTTTTGAGGGCGTGTGTTGCGAAGCTGCTCCCTGAGCTGTCAATCACCCCCTCCCCTCTCCTAAGTCTGCTTAACCAATTTGCTTCGCTGTGAGAGCCCCAGTTACATACTCATACGTTGAATTACATCACAATCACAGTGGTGTGAGTCTACGTACCATATATATATATTTACCAAATTCAAGGAAATTCACATGCTGATCTATCTATCTATCTATCTGCATGTATGTATGTATGTATGTATATATGTATGTATGTATGTATGTATATATGTATGTATGTATGTATGTATGTATGTATGTATGTATATAAGACATTTAGGGGAGCTCCCATTAAATTTGATCAAATAATTTTCCAGTTAAATGGGTTTCATTGGAAGTATGACTTGATAAAATATTAATTGGACTGGGATTTGCAGATTTAATTTGATGAGGATAAAATCATATGATCAGACACCACTCATGTTATATTCTACCCCTGCTTCTTCTTTTCGCCTAATGATTGTCCACCCGCCCCATTTGTTTGATGAAATTATCCGACCAATCAAAGCCACACAAATTGTCCTGTGTATGTCATGTGGACTGACCAGGTCTTATCACACACGGATATATATAAGCTCTGTTCTGTCTGAAAGCATAGTAGTAATTGTGACACACTGCTCAGAGTTGTTAAAGAAATTAGTTAATCTCTAGGCAGGGGTCACTCAGTCACCTGTAAGGAAGTTAGATGTCACTGAATACAAAGGCTGAAAACAAGGATTAATGTCTGGGGCTTTCATGCTATGGATGGAAGGCAGATGCTTGTGTGTGTGTGTGTGTGTGTGTGTGTGTGTGTGTGTGTGTTTAGTGAATGCTACGGATGGTACGCAGCCTATTTGCTGAGAATCTGTATAAAACTATGCTTTAGAAATGTACCAGTGACATGGATTAAATGTCCAGTTGTTAGTGAGAGAAAGTGGGTCAGACACAGGCCAGTCTTGGTGTAAATGGGGGTGAGGGCCCCATAAGCAGTTATATACTACCCTCTCTATTCCAAAACATTTGATTTTGATTTTAATCATTTTAATCTAATTTCCTGATGATGTCATCTGAGTTCGTCTTTATAAAAGAATGGTTATTCCATTTGAAGCAAAATAGAACAAAATAAATATAACCATAGTGCACATTTCTGGAAACACAATTTTAAAATGTGACAGAATGAGCAGAAGTGATTGTATAAAATGGCAATCAGATTGTTAATGATTATAATAAGATCACATTGTGAAGTTCATTAAAGCCCTGCTATGATGTAGATATATTTTTTTTCTTTGAGCACTAACAAAACTGCTCTGCACTTGAGAAGTTCAATGTTTATGATGATCACTCATGATTACTTTTTCGTTATATGTACACACTTATTGCAATTATAACTGGATATACTGCATATATTTGAGCTTTTTATTTCTTTTCAATTTTCATTCTTCTGTCTTAATACTATACTATATACAATACTAGAATAGAATAGAATGGAAGAAATGTATAATGGAATTAATTTATAGGCTTGCCTACCAACGCTATGTATCCATCAGTGTGAACGAGTACACTCACATGATGCATTATGAGACTGTTCTGCTCTGACAGTGTAGTGTTAAGAAAAAAGGCTCATTGTAAAGTAAAAAACTGAGAGTTTACCAAATATTTTCCAGCGAGACAATCTGTTGACTTCAATATGTTAGTAGTCTAATTTTGTCATGGGACAAGTTAAACCACAGTCATATCATCTGCAGAGTTATTGAAGCTTGTTTGTGGAATAACTGACCAGATTTATAAGTTAAGAGGGTGATGGGGCTCTGCAGCCTTGTGGGAAACCAGTGCTGCAAATCCGCATTTCAGTAGCAGGTGGGTAGGGAGAGGCCTTGGTGAGTCAGTTTAATGACTACATGTAATGACAGAAGTTAAAGATGTGAAGTCTATGAATAGCATCCTCATCCCTGCAGTTCAGATTGGTCAATGCAGTGTGAAGAATAGATGGGATGGAACGGTCGGTTCAACCAGGGGATACTGGCAATATCAGGAGATACAGGGGGGGATGAGAACATGGATGGTGAATTGAAAACCAATACATTCTGAGCCACACATGAAATGGTCACACAACCAGTAAAACCAGGGCCTCAATGCTGCTCTCTGTCTCTCTCATGATTTTGTATCATGAAATGTCTTTCTCCCAGTATTTCACCACTCTGAGTCCTGTGCAAATATTCTCCAGAGCTGCAGGACGTAGAATGCTACTCCTCTTACTCCTGCCACTATTCGTTCTACTTCTACCAACACAGCAAAAATGACAACAATGATAATAGAATCATCGTCATCGTCGTCACCATTCACTTCCTCCTCTCTCTAAATATTAACCATAGAGCCACTACACTTTGAACACTGGTAAAACGGTCTGAAAACTGAGCCTCATCTTACTTGCAACTGCTATTAACCTCTCCACCACTCTTTCAATTACATGGAACAGCTTTTTCTTCAAACCCGCTGATGGGTAGTATGATGCTTGATTTTACATTCTTGGTTTTTTTAGGGGTTTTAATTAAACAGTAGGGGAGAGAGGCTGCCGGGCTGGGCTGAGATGTTGGGGAGGGTAATTAGTGCTCAAATCCCTCAGAAATATCTGTCATTAAACTACAGGCAGACCACTATTCGGGCATCTATCTAGAGGCCTTTCCCTCTCTCTCTTTTATCGACAAATGTTAAGGTTTTTTAAAAACATTTTTTATGACCACCATCAGAAACCTGTGTAGTTATATTATTTCAAATAAACATTAAAAATGACAATATATCCAGGCTCTTTAGGAAGGGCTTAGCTCCTTTCCTGGGGAGGAGGATGTTGAACTTGCGGCTCTCTGTGGGCAGAGACACTGCAGGGTTCCTGCTTATGCTCTGGGGGTTTTCGGTGCCCCCCTGAGCTAGGTAGGTCTGGTTGCCCCTTTCTGCAGGGGTGGAATAGAGATGGGGGGGGCGTTGCTTGTCTGGAAGCTGGCACCATGCAGATCTGCTATTGCCCTGCCCTGCCCAGCGATGCCACACAACAAACATTCTAGGATTTTGGGGAGATTCCTTTTGGTCACGGGCGAGTCCGGGGGGGACTATTGAACTGTAGTACTCTCCCATGCTGCATACGTAACCCACTCACACACACGCGCTACAAACACACAAGTATGGCTGAACTGGTCACCGGGGCCACGGCCTTTCATACTATAGTTTGATGTGAGCAGTTAGGGGTTAGGAGCAGTTCTTTACCAGGAGCCAGGAGGGAAAATGAGGATAATGACTTCTACGAGTAGGAAGCTCAGAGGAGCTGAAAGGAATCGCAGCAGCATGAAGTCATCATGGACAACAACCCATTGTATGATCTCTCTTCAGTCAAGCTAGGGGCTGTTCAACAGAGGTGGGCTGCTCAGTTGGCTATGTTTGAGTTTGATGTAGAATAATGTCCTGGCCGATGTAACGCTGCAGCTGAGACTCTGGCTACCTGCAGCTGAGGAGCCAGAGCCAGAAAAAGAGGATGTAGAGTATGATGGGTGTGTTGCTCTATGCAAAACCCTTAGAGCAGGAACAGTGTCCAATTGGTGTTTAGTCAGGTAAGTATTGTTGTTATTGTTTGTTTGTTTTTCAGGTGTCCCGGTAAGTATATGGTCTTTGTCACAGTTGGTTTTAAATAGGTCACAGATTGGTGATTTGTCAAATACAATTTTGAAAAAGGTGTCTGTCTCTGTTAATTAATTCAAGTAGAATCAATCAACAAAAACAAAACACGAAATAACAAACAAACAAATCAACACAAATGGCCAAGAATATAGTGTACTCTGGTGGCGACATTTCGACCTCTATAGGTCTTCCTCATGCCAAAGTACACTAAAAGGTTGAAGCAAGGGTTGAGTGAGGCGAAGAGGGTGCCCCAACACCAAGGCAACGTTGCAGCCACGGTCATTGTCACAGTAAAAGGCAATCTTGAGACGGAACCATAGCTCGGCCCAGGTCCAGCCCTGGGTAAAATGTATATGTTCGTTGGTACATCAGTGACAGGCTATCAGCCATAGGCTACTGTAAAAACATGGCAGCCCCCCTTGAGAGGACCCCCTCCTGATGTAAAGAAACATTACTGGGCTCATTCAAGGCTAATGGGAAAAAAATAAGATATTTAGGGAATTATAAATTCATGAAAATGTCAGTTTGTAAAATTTGCAGAAGTGACAGAAATGACTGATATCCTACACACTGCATCTTAAAGATCAGCGTGACATAAAATCTTGCGAACATTTGGTGCTCCTGCACAATATTGTTTGCAGCCAAGGCTGTTCAGCTCACAAGAATTCAGTACTCCTGCGAGCCTTAAGGAGCACAAACGTTGCCCAAACATAACAATAACAATAATAATAATGATAATAATAATAATAATAATAATAATAATAATAATAATAATAATAATAATAATAATAATAAATATTCCTCCCAAAATTGTTCATTGGTAAAGTTGGGAATAAAGATTTTGCACTGTGTCTAATTTGAAGATTGTGATAGAAATGTGAGGAAGGAAGGTGAAATTCACATGAAAGTCTGCAAAGTCCCAAAAAATATGGTCCCCATGCAAATCTTAAAAAAATCTCTCTGACCTTTGCCACGCTATATAGAAAAGGTAGAGTCAGTTGATGCAGGCTGAAATAAGTGATTTTTTAGAAGGGGAGCCAAAGCTGAAGCTGACAAATTTAAACTGCCCCCTGAATTGATACCGGATCCTGAGAGTGAAAATTACCACATGGTTATTTGTAAAGCCAGAGGGGTTGGTTGTAATTAGAAAGGCAAGAGGCCGATACACAAGAGCCTCCAACTTACACCATGGTGTGTCACTCATACTAGACCAATATAATATTTTGTGGATATGTGCCACCCAGCAATACTGTCGCAAATTAGGGACAGATAATCCACCATTAAATTAGCATCTTTCTTGGATTGATTTGTGGATTCTCGGTGTGCCACTGCTCCATAAAAAATAATTTGCAAACACACAAAATGTTTTATTACAAATGAGGATTAAATACTTTATACTTTTATAATGAATGATTTCACTTCAATTCTTTAAGATTTCATTTTTTAATATGAGAAGATTTGTTACTTGTCACTGAGGAAATCAAAACTCATCAATGTCATTCAAGAGTTGACACTAGACATTCAGTTGTGCAGGTGCATGAAAAAGAACTGGAAATTTCTCCTTTAGTTGTGCAACCGTTAGAGACTAAAACTCCATGGGAGTGTTATTTTGGATGTGGCTGGGAGAACTTGAAAGGCACACCAAGAAGCCCAACCTCTAAGCTGCCTCCTTCAAAAGAGCCCCACTTTGATAGAGACTGTGCCAAAGTTGGAATGAAAAGCTCATTTTGCTTCTTCCTCTCAACAGCAAAGTACCCAGAAAACCCTCTAAGGTTTCCTCTCAATCCCACTACTGTTTTATGAAAAGGCAATATGCTTGGAACACCCTTTGGACCTGTTTGGCTCGGGGAGTAATGCCACATTTATTTAGACAGCAAAATGTGAGGAGTAGCAGTCTCTTATGACAGTAAGAGTTAACGTGGGTACTTTCATAAGTGACTGCATATCTGGCTAATTGAATGGTTAAGCCACTAAACAGACTTTTTCAGTAAGAACCTTCAGACATTCTTTTATGTATGTTTACATTCCCTGTATTTGTAATTATTTATGATAAAACTGAATATTAGAAATGTATAATGATGAATGAAATGGGCACTTAATAGAATACATTAAAAGAAAACATTGTACACTAATCTAGTACAACACTCTAAATGTTGTCTTGGGACAATGTGGGACATGTCACTTTGTTTGACATATACATTCTTGCATTTTATATCAATTAGTTAAAAGCCATGTCTGTACTTCCTGTGTAAAATTGCTGGTTTCAAATTGTCTGGGCTCACCATTGTGTCATCTATCTCTTGGTTGTTCGTGTTGGGTGTACGACTTGATAAAAACAGCTTAAGTAAGGCAACACACTGGATTTCATCTCCAGTAAAGCCAACAGCATTACTGAATAAAAGTAACTACTTTGACTTCCCATTACTAACAAAAGTAACACTGTAAGTAACTTTTATTTGTAATGTCGATATTCCCATCTCCATATGTCACTGGTTGCCGAACTTTTTCTTTCAAACTGCAGTGAAGTTTATTTTAATAAATTCACAAAACAATTCACAATTCTCCATTGCCTTATTGAACAAACTAAAGTGTCATAATACCTAAATGGAATTATAGACGTGAGGTGCATCATTTAAATTTATAATCATTTATGTGTAGCAGTCATTACTTTCTACATATTATCTCAAAATATGGAGAGTTGTCAAACAGAATTTTGTTGTATCAGAATGTCCAATGACAACAAAGAAATCTTTGATTTGAAAGTTTCACTTTCAATATGAAATGGTAATAGTAAAACATTTTCAAATATAAAATATGGTGAACCACTGAATGTACTGTTTAATCTAAAATAGCTCAGAATTAGAATGCCATCTCATTTTTTTCAGTTCAGACTCACTTAGGGCTATGAGATGATTTTCAATTGTCTCCATCAGCATCACTATGACGTCTAAACCACATTCTTCTTTATGCAGGTCCCTCTTAAAGCGGAGCCCCATCGAAGCTGTATACTGCATGCAATTCATTTACTGTGCAGAAATACTTCACAGACCCCTGGGCCAAAAAATCTACTATATATTTTCTACATAAGCTCCAAATCTGCTACCATAATAATTTTTGGTTTTAATGGTTGACTCAAACTCGGACATGGTTGGATTCAAACCTTGATTTCATGTGTTTGTTTGTCCTGTCCAATCACCAACAACATGGGCTCATATAAGCTGCACTTTAGTTTCTGCATGTAGGTGGCAAATAAAGTAAAAAAGAGGAATTTTACCCAGGCCCTCAGGCCATATGTGTTAGTTTAGTAAGCCTTTCTACATTTCATAAGTTTGTTCTAGATCTACCACTGAAACAGGCGGATGAGTTGTTTAAAGGGCAACATTATTGTGGAGAGAGTGAGCAAAATAACATTAAGTTCCTCATAAACAGAGGGATTTTGTAAATCACAAGTAGGTTAGAACTGCTGACTACTCTGTGGTGTGTGTCCTCACATGCCCGGTCTATTGGACCAAATCAAAAGGCTTCAAACAGGACCCCCCCCCCCCCACAAAACAAACCACACACACACACACACACACACACACACACACACACAAAGCGTTGTATTTCTTTGTTATTAAGGACACTCATTGACATAATGCACCCCGTAGCCCCTTAACCTAACCCAAATTAATGCTTAACCCTTCCCTTTATCTTAACCCTGAAACCAAGTCCTAACCCTAGAAAATGTGCATCTCACTCTGTAGTAATCAAATGTCAAAATAGCCCCCACAAAAATATAGATACAAGTTCTCACACACACACATATACACACACACACACACATACACACACACAATTATCACAACAAAACCCCAGTTCTGTCTTCCTCTCTCTCGTTCTCTTCCCTTCCTTTCTTGCTCTCCCTCTCTCTTTCTCTGTCTCTTCTCTTTATCTGCTCGCCCACTTTTTCTGTCCCCTCTTTATCTGCCCCCCCCCTTCTCTTGATCTTACTCTTACACTTGCACACACCAACTTCTTCAACATGTTATATAACAGTAGTAGCTCATGTACAAATGCCGCCCTCTCTCTCAAACACAGGTAATGTAATTCTCTAGCCCATTCATCTCATTCACCACTATTTAATGTGGCTGCTTGTAAAGTTCTCCCACCCTGACATGACTCTCAGACTGGCATGCTAATTGGAAACAGCACGGTTTCCCTGCTTCCTGCATTTCCAGCTGCCTCTTTCGACACTGACAAACACACATGCAAGTGCACATAAAGCTCACAAACCTCTCATACTTATACTGCATATGTTGGAGTGAATGAAGTAATCATTTAAGATTGTTAGCTGCATATCAAAGATTTATATCTCATACCTAAGCCTGTTATTGAAAAATATAGAGACTCTGTGTTCTCTGCCGACCATGTATACCTATAAAGTCTGGCCCTGTGTGGCATGGGGAGAGGAATGAATAAAGGCGAGACTTGCCAGGATGCTGTTTTATGTGAAAACACTGTTGAGTTGACTCATAATGTACCTAATACGCATGCCCATTTCAAACCAAATCAAGTGATAAGCAGCTTCTGGACTCTATTTTCTCCGTCAGTCGTCTTTTGTTTTCCATGGTAGCCACGGTGCTGTTGTCACATACGTCAGTACACTGCACCAAAGGTAATGAACAAGTCAAAAAAATTCTCTTCATGACAAATCTCACTGCTTGTGTTCTTGCTAATTGTTTAAGAGACCATAAGCTGCTGTGCGTTACTTTGAGACAGAGACTGTAAACTGTCATCATATTTCTCCCACATAATGACGTTTACATCAAGTGGAAACTGTTTGTGAGTGAGCACCCATGCAGGCAAACACAATTTTTTCATTCTATATTTGATCAAACTGAAGATAGAAACTGTAGATTTAAAGGTATATTTAAAGAAACAAAAAGATGAATGATTATGATTGAAAACTATTGTAATTATCATATTTGTACCACAATAGGTGTGATGTATGATCAATACTTTGTAATTGTACTACGCTAACTTTCTGAGCAGACAAGAGCTACCCTTCATCAGTAAATCACAAGGTGATGGTGTGTCCATTTACATTAAAAAGTTGTGCGATAATAACATAACAGTGGTCTTAAGTCTTTGCTCTGGAAGTATCCACCATGCTTATACATACAACTGCTTTCTATAGCTCACGATTCTATACAGTAAATTGCTATAGTATTCTATCCAAAGATGTGGGATTCTATTCAAATGTTAATATATGTGGCTGTCTTTCGTTTGTGTCTCCTTTTGCTAAGAAATCTGCAGAGATCTTGTTTTGTGGCTGCTCGTCCTGAGCAGAAGTTGATTCTTGGACAGGATGTTTCTTTGCTGCAAGCGAGGAGGTTGTTGCAGTTTGCTGTCTGCAAGTCAGAGTGGAGGTCTGATACTACACACAATTTTATCCAAATATTTGCAATATCAATCTTGTTATTTTTTCTTGTATTAACCATTTTTGGTTATAATTCAATTTTCATAGCTATTTCTGCCTTTTGCCATTTATTCACATTTCTATCAGGATATGATGATGTTTTTATTGTATAATTTTATACTGGATTTTGATCCATTTCAAACCAAATACCATTTGTAAATTGGATGATATGTAATTTTGTCTTATTTCTTCTTCTACCAGTACACATAGGGCCATTGGGGGTATCAGTGTCGGGGCCTGTGACAATGCAGCAGGGTCCAAGTCAGATTTAAACCAGTGACCTTTGCCTCCAAAGGCAACTGCTCTAACCACTGAGACACAGCTGCCCCTCTTCTATCTTGTGTATGGTCACAAAGTAAACTTTGTATATTGAGTAACTGAAAAACTAAATGTACAAAAGAAATGATGCCTCACAAATTTTGAATAAAAGATTGAAGGAGGCGAACATTCTAATATTATGATACTTCATCATGTGGTATGGGGAAGGCTGGAATAGAACCTCTGACCCGTTGGTTACAGGACAACTCTAGCCCTTCAACCACAGCCACATATGTGATGTAATAAGGATGTTTTTCACAGCTACTAGTCACAAATCTTTAATCTAATATTGTTTTAATGACATGTTTATTCTTTACATCTGTATGCAGACTTAAGCACAACAATGGAGGAAATAACAACAATGAACACTCATCTTTTGTTATCTTCTCCGAATTTCCTAGAGTCATGTCATGCCATCTTCAACCAGGTATCCAGTAAGTAAGGGGTTATCAGTGTCAGGTACCTGCAGCAGGGTCCAAGTGAGATTCAAACCAGTGACCTTTGCTTCCAAAGGCGACTGCTCTACCGACTGTGCCACTGCAACTCCCAATTTCCAAGAGTGTAAACAGAAAACAATTTTAAAAAACTGAAAGAACCACAATAATGAACTTGAGCTGCACAATGCTCTGGTGAAATGTGCCCAATGAACACTGCATGCATAATGCAGTAAATATGCAGTGTACAGGCAATCTTACAGTGGCGGCTGCCTGCTTGGAAGATCATTTGCGTTGGTTATTGAAACTCACAACATGGTCTAGAGGCAATCGTAGGTTGACTTTCCATACTTGAAATGGCAAAACCATGTATATTCAGGTCTTTGGTCTTTTTTCTCCATCTTCCATTGACTGTTCGTAGGATTTGGAGCAAATAATACTTCTGGTCCAACTGCAGTGACAGCATTTTCAATCGCCCCTTCAAAATAGTGGCACATTTGAGGCGACTTTAAATTTACTGATACATAAAATGACACTTCCAATCTAGAATCTACTCTTCATAGAGTCCATAAAATCTTTGACTCATTCTATTAATAGTTTTGTGTCAGCATCCAAATGGTAAATATCATCGCAGATTGTTAGTAATGTATTGACCAGGATGTCAAGTCTGGTTCGCGTCATCTTGTGCTCACTTTGATACAGGAAATGTTACTGTACTGCTCTAAGATTACTGTTCCTTTAATTCACTACCCAAATTGACTCTAAAGATGAAAAAATGGAAATAGAGGTTTGGCTGACTACACCTTCCAAAAGGTTAAGTACATTTTTGTGGATGTGTTAAAATTGACATGTATCATGCTATATTCCATCAGATAAAGGACCTTTGAGTCATGGAACCAAATCAGGGGAGATGGTGCCATGATTTGTTGTTGGCTGTGATAAAAAAGCTTTAACGAAAACGTTTAGTCATAGTTGAACAGCGGTTCCCCTTTTCTCTGGCCCCTGTTATCAAAAGCTGTCGGTCTATCATCTGACATCAATAACGTAACAACATGGCACATTAGCTCTCAAATGTCTGTCATGGCTCCTGCTTATCTCATGAAAAGGCGGCCAAGAGTGCTGGTTTTTCCCTGCAAGGACCAAACGAAAGTGAATATGGCCTGTACTCGAGATTTCTTATTTTTGACATTCTGATTTCAATGATTCTTTGGATGTCTATGTCAGCCAATATATTGGAAAAAAACGGAACTAAATATTTGGATAGTATTTGTATAATGAAATATCATTGCAATATAATTTGTATCAGAGTTTGTTTTTCACATTCAAACTTACTTCTTACCCGACAATTGTTATCATCCTCGCCGTAAAACCTGACCTGCAAATATATGCGTTTGAATGAAATGATGAACTTCTTGCATTAGTCACATTGGGTTTGCCCTACAGATGATGATCATCAGTAATACTGGTCATTACTGATGTCAGAAATGAAGAGTTGAAATCAGACAGCAGAGTCTGTGCAATCAGCTCCACCACACCTACCTCATTGTCTTCCTTGTGGTCTACAAAGAGTAGCAATGTTTTTCTTAGGGTCTTACAGTCAGCTGTAGCAGGAGGAGATGGGAGGTGCAGTTCAGGGTGAGCAAGTGGATTGTGCCAGCTCAAAACTATCACTTATCACCTCTCTCTCCCTCTGCAGCAGTAGTGTGTTGGGACCACACTCGCTCTGACACACCCAGAACAGCTGCCACGCAGGTAGTACTCGGAAGGACACCTCGTGCTGCATAGCCTGATGGTCATTTATTGTATGTGTAAAGAAATATAAATATAAGTAAAGACTGTTAAAAGCTAACATATCCTTTCTTGTGTTTGCTGGGGGATCCTATCTGTAGACTTAGACTCATGGTTACAGATACATATAGATACTCATTTGAAATATACATTTGCTAAAATGGTTTGATCAAATAATATTTGTGATTAATCATATATTTTCTTATTTGAAGTCAGAAATGTTTGTATTTTTGATCTGGGAAAATGTCATCCTGAATATGGAGGCATAGTTTAGAACAACACTTATCAGTCAATCCTCCATTTATATTTCATTTGCAAAGCCTATATTTACAAATTACTAGTCGTCACATAGGACTTAACAGAGGGCAGCATTCTGAGCCCATTTTCTCAGCAAAAGTAAGGAAACAAACACAAAGAAATGGTAGACTCCAGGTAGAATCACATCTTTAAAAGTCTGTCCATCCATGAACCACATTGACAAAATACATTTTTTACAACACTGGTGAGAAAAATAGTTGAGGTAGAAGTTCTTTATTGTCATAGCTTTAGGAAGACAATGAAAAACGGTTTAGCAGCTCCCGACTAGCAGCCCATAATAAAAATAAAGAAATAAACAATATGAAATGTAAAATACATACTATATATATAAAATATGAAATATATACTATATATATATATATATATATATATATATATATATATATATATAGGTTTACGTACACCCATTCGTCCATACATACATGTACATACAGGTATGAAAGAAAATATCACACAGTCCCAGTCCAGTGAATCATTTGTCAGTTTTTGATGTTGGGGTTTGTTCTGGTTTTAATAGTCCTGAACCTTTTCCCTGAGGGTAAAGGGGAAAACATCCGGTGTCCGGAGTGCTTATGGTCTATTGAAATGATACTAGCCTTCTTTGTTAGTCGGCCAGTGTGAATGTCTGTGAGTGTTGGCAGTGGAGAGCCGATGATGCGTTCTGCTGCTCTCACCACCTTCTGCAGGTTCTTCCTGTTCTCTTGAGTGCAGCTGGAAAACCACACCGTGCAGCAGTACATCAGGATACTTTCTATAACTGACCTGTAGAAGTTTGTGAGCACGGGTGGCGGAAGATGAACCTGTTTCAGCTTCCTATGGAAATACAGTCTCTGCTGGGCCTTCCCCAACTGGTGTGTGTTCCAGGAAAGGTCAGCTGAGATGTGCACACCCAGGAATCTGATGTTGTTCACCCTCTCAACCTCCTGCCCCCTAATGCAGAGGGTAGAGTGTACAGTCCGTTTTGATTTCCTGAAATCTACAATCATCTCCTTTGTTTTAGAAATGTTGAGCTCCAGGTTATTTTCAGCACATTAGTCCGTCAGATGCTGGATCTCCTCTCTGTAGGCTGTCTTGTTGTTCTCTGAAATCAGTCCCACAACAGTGGTGTCGTCCGCGAACTTACCGATGGTGTTTGCTGGGGTGTGAGGGGGAACGGTCATGGGTGAAGATGGAGAAGAGGATGGGGCTCAGGACACACCCCTGCGATGTTCCTGTGCTGAGGGTGAGGGTTGAGGAGGTGTATTTCCCCATATGGACGGTTTGTGGATGGTTTGTGAGGAAGTCCGGTGTCCACTAACACTGAACTGTCTGGACCCAGATTGTTTAATTTCTGCACTAACTAAGATAGTGCATAAAGATATATAATATGTGACAGATGATAAAGTCAGTAAAGATAATTTGTCATGATCGGGATGTTGTCTAAACTAGCTGTATATGTGAATAAGCATCTTTCTAAGCTTTTCTGTTATACTTAAAATACAATATCAGATCCCACCAGGATTCCACCCTGATTCATGACCACAGTCAAGGGTCATGATCCATGAACTGTCATCACTGGACAATTGTAGAGGCTGTTCGTTTGTATCCTGTTTTCTTAAAGAATCTGTGTTTTCCTTCCTGCTCATTACTAAAAAAACTAAGACCATAAAATCAAACACAGAATCACTTGCTGTTCTCAAGAGATAGTTAAAGATTTTGGCCAGTTGTTCAAAAAGTAAATCATCCAACAGTACATCATTTAATTCCTGGATGAAGAAAACTATACTGCCCGAAAGCTCAATACATACTGCGCAAGAACAGAGAACTTTGTTCTTGCTCCTCGGGCTGCAAGAACAAGAACAAAGTTCTTGCTGGCCGGGACGTTTCATACTTACCAAGAACGTAGCGGTAGTAGTGGAGTGCAGAACAAATCTCTGATCAATCACACAAACACACAAAAAGCTGTCGGACACAAGAACAAGAACAAAGTTCTGCCCAGATCATGTGTCGAGAACAAGCCGCAACAACTCCAAAACCAGAGCTGCAAGAACAAAATTACATTGTTTTGTTCTTGCAGCCGTGGGAGCAAGAACAAAGTTCTCTGTTCTTGCAGAGTATGTATTGACCTTAATGGATGATATACATGTTTTATCCCAAAGTTAAGAGGATTTGAGCCGTGTTTACATACAAGCAGCTGTGTGTGTGTGTGTGTGTGTGTGTGTGTTTCAACTTGCTAAGTCTCGCCGGAACCCAGTGTTCTATTCAAACAGTTCCCATGGTGAGAAGTTCCTGTTGTCTCACAGTGTATCTCTCGCACACACACACACACACACACACACACACACACACAGAGGGGGGGAGGGGGAGGGGGAGCGAGAGAGAGAGAGAGAGAGAACGGGACATTGTATAATGTGGAAATATACTGAGATTACACAACATTATTGTACACTATTGTGCAGTAGTGAGCTGCAGTTATAGCAGATGTCACTCAGATGTGTTTGGCTGATATCAGTCCCTTTACTTGTTTTGTTTTGTTTATTTCCTGAGAGGCAGGATGTTTGGTTTGTGTGCTGAAGCACTGCACATGCTTTTTCCCTCATAGGCAGGGAGGAAATTGTTACCGTCTTGAGTTTCTGAAGAGACAAACCCCCTCTGAATGATTGAAAATAACATTTCAAGATGCTGCACTCTTAAATACACTATCACATTATAACTGTAACTTCTAACTGCATACTTTGAGTGGTTGACTAGCAAAGTACAATGAAGGAAAAAATCCATTTAGTTACTGTGATTTTATTTTTAGTCCAATTATTCACTTGAACCCTCATTGCTCATTGATCAAGCAGAGGGAATCATGAGGCAATTCATATACATTTGGCATTATGTTTATGGGGGGGGGGGGGGGGACCCAAAGGAAAAAACCGAGTACACAAAGGAGCAAACCGATAAAGGCAACGGTACAGTAAACAATATGCCAACATTAGCATCTTAATGGAAAGCACGTTGGTACACAGTCAACAAAACAGTACAGGTAAACACATGGAAACTTGAATTCAAAACTAGCAGGTCTGGTACACGGAAATATAATAATTAGGCAAAGAAAATAAAGAACAACAGACAGTGAATCAAGGAACACACCATGTCAAAAACAGGAGAAGCCCAAGTACACAGAGCATGGGGTGGGAAGATGATACACAGGTGGAAGTAATAAGATGAGGTAAAGCTGATTGACAGGAGCACCAGGTAAATAGAGGGAGACACAGGGAATGAACAGCGAAGCTAAACATAAAATGAGAGGAGAGACAGTGAGAAAGGGATGATGCACCTCCTGCAGACAAGCAGGTCACTACCTAGCTCCCAAGTGTTGTTGGAATCAGGCGCAGATGCCAATGTAATGGACATTAAATTAGCACAGTTTACTTACTCCACGACACTCTTTATATTTGCTTCCCTTACTCTCCCTACAGAACAATGGACTTTTACCTCTGACAGGCTTCTCTTCATCCCCACATCCTCAGCTACTCCTTCTCAGGGGCCTTTGGAGGAGTTTCTCCATTCAGATTCTGACCTGTCCTCCATCCCCTCTCACTACCACCACCCCAGGGAGGTATTCAGCAAAACTTGAACCACCTTGTTGCCTGCTCACCACTCATAAGAATGCACCATAGACCTCCTACCTGGAACGACTTCTCCTCGGTGCAGGCTCTTCTCCCTCTCTGCTCTTGAGCATGCCAGCAGGGAGAACTACATCCAATCTTCACAGCAGGACGGCATCATCCAACCCCCATCGTCCCTTGCTGGAGCAGGTTTCTTCTTCTTTGGGAAGAAAGATAGCTTACATTTCGACTTTGCCTCAAGGGTTAGGGTTAGGGTTTGGCTTATTTTCACACCTGATCCTGAAACTAACCCACAACATGTTTCCATCGTACTCAAGAAACTCTTAGAAAACCACATATTCGTTACAGCTGAGAAGTGTGAATTCCATCAGCATAATGTTTTCTTCCTGGCTTTTTTCATTTCTAAAGGCAGTGTTCAGCTGGATTCTGCTAAGATGAAGGTGGTTTCCAAGAGGCAGAGAGGTCCAGAAATTCTTCGAATTTGCTAGCTTTAATCGAAAGAAACTTTTATTGAAAGAAACTTCAAGCAAGTTGTCTCCCCCCTTTCTAACCTCACTTCCACCTAGATTAGTTCTCCTGGTCTCCTCAAGCTGACGCCGCCGGGGAGAGGGGCTTCCTCTGTAGTTCTCAGTGAACCACTCTCAAGGTGCTGTGGCCTTTTGGGTTTGGGTCTCAGGGTCCCTGCTGCTTTTGGGAGGCTGGACAATGCCTAAGTCCCCATGGCCAGGGTGTTCTTGTTTCCAACAGATATGTTGCCCTCTGGTGATGGACACACACACACACGCACACACACCTCCACACACACACACACACACACACACACACACACACACGCAAGAAGAGAAGACAACCTTTAACCTTTATTTATCCCACAAAGGGGAAATCACATTCCGCACTCTGTTGTTATTTATCACATGCTGTCTGAAACACACACACATCCAACAGGACCTACAGTGCACTAATGGAGACATGTCAGAGTGAGGGGGCTGCCACACGCAGGCGCCTTGAGCAGTTGGGGGTTCAGTGGCTTGCTCAAGGGCTCCTCTGCAGTGCTCAGGAGCTCCAGCTACCAGTCCAATTGGTCCGTGCGGGACCCTCCAGTTCTAAGCCAAAGTGCCTACTGACTGAGCTACTGGTGCCAGAGAAGGAAGAAGAAACCTGCTCCAGCGAGAGACAATGAGAGAGAGAGAGAGAGAGAGAGAGAGAGAGAGAGAGAGAGAGAGAGAGAGAGAGAGAGAGAGAGAGAGAGAGAGAGAGAGAGAGAGAGAGAGAGAGAAAGAGGGGGGATTATGTTTTTTATGTCTGTTCCCATTACAATGTAGTTGATATATATGTAATTGATTTTCTAATTGCTGGTCATGCCTGTTGTTAATGTTTTTAACTGTTGGTGATGGTGTTATAATTGAGGTTTGTGTTATTTTTTTGTTGTTTTGTTGTTGTTCTCTCTCCTGCCCCCTTCTTGTGCCTCTTTTCCCCCAATACTGTCCACTCCCTTGCACTCTAATTAGTCAGGTATTCTAGCTCATTATACATTTTGATTGGATGGATCAATTAATAAATGTATAATATACTGTGTGATAGGGCGGCAGTGGCTCAGTGGTGAGAGCAGTTGGCTTTGGAAGCAAAGGTCACTGGGTCGAATCCCACTTGGGCCCTGCTGCAGTATCACTGGCCCTGACAGATACCTACAACAAATTAAGATTGTGTAATATAATGGAAGCATCTATCAGACTTGCACAACAAGCCAGACAGAAAATATTCATAAAAGAAGAGTGGCCCTTGCATCTTTTCCTGAAGACAGGGGTGCTTTGCGTGTCAGTTTGGTAGTCTGGATTTATTCTATTTGACTCTGAAAATCTGACTAACAGATATAATCTGAGTGATGACTAATCATAAACGTTCTTCAATTTAGCTAAGCATAGGTGAAATGTATATATTGAAAGTTCCGATCTTTGCAGCAGATCATAAAACACAGAAAATGCTGCTCTGTATCAGCGGTCTGACAAACTGAGCTCGTCCCAACTTTGGGTTGTCTACTTAAGCAGCAAAACTTGGCAGTTGGTAATAACATCTCTTTGTCATGACAACTTGTCCCTCAATCTCTGTGTCTCTCTGCCAACATTGATGCCAGCACAATTGCCTGTCAGGGCTAATGAGTCAGGCTGCCATAAACTGGCCAAACACAGCTATTCAGTCATGCTCCAATGTTCAGAGCTACTAATGACTATCCTCTGGCCAAGCTCCTGTCATCCTACACTAATACAACATGTGCTATTTCACTTCTTCAAATGAAAAAGGTAAGTGTTGAGATGCAAATGATTCAAATAGAATAATTGCCTGCTACACACATATTACACACGTTTCCCCCCACCAACCCTAACCCTAACCCTGATTTCAAAAATAAGAACAAAATAAGAAAGAATATTTTGGACCTGCAATGAAATTCTACATATTTTAGGGCTGCAAATATATGTTAAGGACTATTTCGACCTCAGTGCTGCATAGTTCTCAGAACACAAAATCGTTAGCCCATGAATATTTAATATCTCTTTTAATATCTCTTTTTCGTATGGAGGCCGAAAAGTGCCCTCACAAAAACACAGTAGAGAGGGTTAATTTTATTGCCCTCACAGGCGGCTTTAATTCTACAAACCATGTGATCTTGGTTATCCCAAAGACCTGCACACACACACACGCACAAGCACACACACACACACACACACACACACACACACACACACACACACACATCATGTGATGCTGTCACAAGAATAACTGACAAATTACATTAACATTTACAGTCTGCTTTGGGTGGCATGTTTCTCATTACCCTTTTATTGAATCATGAAGGCAGTGGTTCCCAACCACTGGTTTCCAGACCTCTACTGATTTGTGTATGGTATTGAACCAGATCACAAAACCTCGAATGGAAGCAAGAAGGTGGATGTAATTCTCAAATACAAACTGGTTTGTGTTTTGATGGTCTTGTTCCCCGAGATCACATTAGTCAAATTCATGGCGTGTAAGATTTCTGCCATTTTTGTCACTTCTAAAATGTTCACAAAACAATTACATACTGAGATTTTCATGAATTTATAATCACCTAAATGTATTGTTATTTTTCCATTATGCTTAAATGAGCCCATTATTGTATCTTTACATGAAGAGGGGTTCCTCGCTACAGGGGGAATACATTCTACACATTTTTTGAGTTTTAATGACAACTGAAGTCTACCTTAGGTTTTCCTACATGATCAGAAGGGTGAGGGTGAAGTGATGGATACAACATGCAACTTCACTACTATAACTCACCAAATCTTACACACTATACCTTAGTAGGCATATGATTGTCTAAAAATCTAAATCTAGAGCATACATTGGCCATAAACTCTACTTAATTACACAAGCCACTTTTATCTGTAGCAATATATTCAGTGTGTTTACAGTGGGTTTACATAACAAGTATGTAAATGCATATACAATATTTTTTAGCTTGAATAAATGATAACCAAGTAAAAAGACAGTTATTTTACAATATGTTAAATAGTAATTACATTTAGTCCCACGATTAAAACCGGCCCGTTTAGAGCAACTGCAATGCTGATGTGGCCCTTGTTCAAAATTAGTTTGACACCCCTGCTAGATGTTGCCAAGTGTCTTCATTTCATATCACAAGGACATTTATTATCATTTACGATTAAAAAAGGTAAAATGTTCATTGTTTTATTTAAGTAGTAATTCAAACATACGTGAACAACATTTACTGATTTGGTCATGTATGCTTCAGACCTGTGCAAATACAGCACCTTACAGACATTGTGTCTGGTCACTTTCAGTCAGAAGCTGAACATGAGAACATGCAACTGGAACTTAAAGAAACAGAATGAAGGAATAAAGACTTTATGCCTATCATGTCCCATTTTTCTGGGTTGATCATTGTCATTCTCAGTCAAATATATATGTAACAACAGATTTTCAGCTCTGACTGCTACTAAAACAAGGCTGTGCAGCAGACATTCTGCACATGTCAATCACACACAGCGTCATACTAAGTGCAGTGGTATCTGGTCATTGATGGTGACTGAGGTTTTATCTCCAAATGACAAGCAAAAATATGTCTCTTCCACCAACACTACCACTGGTCTGTCAGAAAGATGATAGTGACTGTTTGGTTCATGCAGAAATGTTGGGAACCCCTGCTCTAAGTCACCTATTCAAGATACGCTTAATAAACATTGTGCCCTGTAGAATGTGAAGTTAACTTTATGGTGAGAAAATCTTTCATTGGATTGTTGTATTATGTAACCCTGGCACCACTGTGTGGCATTGTGGTGGTATTTATGTAACTTCGGTACAAACAGCAGAGTTGCAGAGATGAGAAGAAGGGGGTGGGGGGTTGACAAAGGAGATGAACTCACTACATCAAAAACCCCAAGGCAGACAGAAACTTCTATTGTGCGACTCTATCATCCTTTCTCTTCTTTCTCTGCTTTCTGTTTTATTGTGGTTAAGTCAACCATGCTCACCAGGGGCATGTCCTACAAGGCTGTTTCCACTCATTTACCTCAGGGTTTACAAAGTTACTCAAACCCTTGGTCTCTGACTTGCTGTCAAATGGTAATTCAAAGCCAGTTAACCAGTGATGGGCCATCAACGCCCTCAAAGCCATCTCTGCTGGCACAATATATATATTTTTCTTCCAGTCCTGTATACTAGAGTTTATATCCACTCATACATTGCTCCGTTTGGACCTACAATGTTAGGTGCAATCCATTTTACATTTCTTATATTTTTGTAATTTTATCAGGTTGATGTTGAAACCTCAGTTAGAGATAATGTATGAGGTAAATCTATATGTGACACTGTGAGAATGAGAGTCAGGGCACCATACAGAGGGGTCGAAGCACATCTGCGGTTTCCATGTTTATCATCCTGTTGATTTTGAGAGAGTATTTCTATTCTGTGGTGTTAATGAATGTTTATAAGCCACTTAAATGTATACTTCTCACATGTCAAAGGTAGTTCGTGGACATAAACACTAACACACAAGACATAAATGTATGGAACTTAATTTGAAATGTTTTGTTCTAAATGCTTTTCAATAGAGCATCTAAAACATTAGTTTTGTTCTCTGTGTAGATCCACCAATATGATAGAGCAAACATAACACATGATTTGAAAACTTTTAAATGCATATTCCTGAGCAACATCAACAGCCGAAGAAAAATTCCTTGTATGTTGTTAATGTACTCGGCGAATAAAACTGTTTCTGATTCTGATTTCTGATTCTGATTCTAAACAAAGGGAGGACAAAGTAGCAGAAGATAAGATTATCCTTGAATGAGTCAGACTGCGGGGAAATTTGCAATTGTTTCTTAATGGATATGACTTGTGACAGACATTAAAAATGTTTCCTCAGTGAGGTCATCACACACTGAATAATGACATGTAATTATTTTAAAGATATATCCTAACATGTTACAATGGGGGCCATCATCAGTGATGTTCCTGAGTTCATTGGGTGTCTTGGCCTTTTAAAGATCATACAACTATGGTTTATAATGCTGCAACTTGTGCCCCAGCAGCACACAAGGATCCATCTGATCTAGACCCATCAACAATCTAAAGACTGTCAAGGGAGCCTCTGCACTGTTGTATCCAGCCCTTATTCTTCTTTGCCAGGCACTGATTAAACTCTAAAGGGGGAGTGCCCTGCAAAGCCTCTGCACCCTCCTTCCACTGTAAGGCACTAATAGCCGAACAAGAACCTCCTATTTCCTTCCCAAGATCTGCCCCAAACTGTTACAGGGGAAAGTAAGAGAGAGGTTACCTTACATGACCCATTTAATGCAGCTACTTTAACTTCATATTTGTAGGACTGCAATACACCAGTAAGAGAGTTTGGTGAACATGGACAGCAGCCCGTTGTCTGCTGGTTAATCATTCTAAGAAGTCATTTGAGTGAAATCCCAACAGTTGAAGATGGGATCAGGCCATTTTGACCCACGACTGGAGCATGTAGAGAGAAACATGTCAAGATCTATATGAAAGTATAAAAGAGAAATGAACCTTGAGGTTGCTGAGGTCATGCTGAGATTGTGCTGAGATTTTGTGTGTTCGCTATATCTATGTAATTAAAATCCCAGTTAAAATTAAAATCAGTCGCCAACTGCTACATCTCTTATTTTATATTTCACCCAGTCACACAAACATTCATACTGTGCATCTGTTTGCAGCACTTTGTATCAATGAGTACATGGAACAATGGTTCAGTGTCTTGCCCAAGAACACCTCAGCATATGGAATGGGGAGAGGCAGAAATCGAACCCCCGACCCTCTGGTCAGAGGACAAGTCCTCTAACCTTCTCAGCCACAGCTGCCCCGGGGGGGGGGGGTTCAAATGCAAACATTTGGTCACAGGATGTCCTACTGTTACCCTTCAGACACAGCCAGGTTTCTTTGAGGTCAGGTTAACATTTGAATAGTCTCCTTTCCAGGATACATGCCATCATTTTCAAACTCATATGGGTATTTGGAAACATACACACATGCATCGCTGGAAAACCATGGGCAGACTGTGCCCGTGTTTGAAGCTCATTAATGTGTACATGTGTATGTGTACACTGATG
>JAFBJT010001802.1:44708-52605 GCA_016785325.1 Chascanopsetta lugubris
CTTCCTGTTTGGAAAAACTGTTGAACCTGCCAGTCACAGTCAGAACACACACACTCACACACACACACACACACACACACACCTCACATCAGAGAGTTTGTGTGTCAGTTAACTCCTGCATTCTGCTGAGTCGCCAGCAGAGGGCGACTCCGCAGGTGGTCAGGGCAAATATCCCATAATACACAGTGTGTGTTGTCGCCCGGATACCAAAGTGGCAGCGATGGCAAAGCTCCGTCCGGTGGCTGCAGGGGGCAGATGCGCTGTAGGTGGGTGTGTCCTGGCGCTGTCCGTTTGGCTCCGCCCCCCTGCCCCTCCAAACGCGGCGAGAACAACGTTTGCCCCGCCTCCTTTCCAGGGTGGCGCTGGCTAAGTACATCCCCTTCCTGGGCGTCCTGCTGTGCGTCCATCCTCGCGACCTGCGCTCCGGCAGCAGCAGCTTCGTGTCGACGCGCCGCTCCACCGTCACCAGTCAGTCGTCCGACATCAGCAGCCAATACAGACGCCAGAGCGCCGGGAAGTCCCGCCTCTCCTCCATCTCCGACAGCGAATCGGTACGTCGCCAGCGAGTCGGGCAATATGTGGGAGTGAGTGTGTGTGTGTGTGTGTGTGTGTGTGTCTTTCAAAGTGTGTGTGTGTGGTCTGCTCAGGGTCTGACGGACACCGAGGCCGACCTGTCCAGCATGAGTTCCAGACCCGCCAGCCGCCAGGTGTCATGTGACATCAGCAGGGACACGACCGAACTCCCCGACTTCAAACCCACGTCCAGCTTCAAGTCCAAGATGAAGAGCAACGACTCTGGAATCTTCGAGAAGGTAAGCCCCGCCCACCCGTCAATCAAAGCCCTTCCAAACGGTGGCTGACGGCCCGGGCCGGTGCGAAGAGGAGAGGAAGTAAAAAAATAAAATAAAAGACCGTCTTCGTCCGTCTCCTCAGAGGGAAACTCCTGATGATTGACAGGTGGTCAGACCCGGGGAGGTCAAAACAAAGATGGAGGGTTTGGACCTGAACCTGAGTTCTGGCTCCACCTTCAGACCGCGTGAAATCAGGGGGAGTGGGATTAAGCAGCGGGATCATGCAGATTATTATGAGCGATAGAGTCGTTAGGCAGGGAGGAAGTGAGGCGTCGGCTGAGGAGGAGTCTGGGTCACTTCAGGACGTTTTAGTGAAAATGGACCAAACAACACATTTTAATCTGTTTTTTTTAATCCGCTCCAAGAATTAAAATCCTCCACAAATCCTTTCGAGGACATTTGAGGAGTGTTGATTTGGAGAGAATGTTGCTTCCTGTTTGACAGGAAGTAGCGTTCATCAACAAGAGTTCCTTTCTTTATTTTTGGTTTATGTTTTCCAGACGTCGTATGACACAGATTTCTCCACGGCAGGAGTTAATGAGCGGAGCGGCCTCCCGAATGTACGTCTTCTTAACAAATAGATTGATCAGCGATTAGCATCTTTTCCTCATCTGCTCCGTTTTGTTCGCGAAAATACTCACAAAGTATTTGTACTTCCTGTGTCGCAGGGCGGAGATTACGCCGAGGCCCACACCGTGAGAGGAGCCATCGGACGAATCCCCAGCATCGTCGTCACCTCAGAGACCAGCCCCTTTCTTCCCATTGGACGGAGCGGTTCACGCAATCCCCGCCCCAAATCCAACAAAAACAACAACAACAACAACAACAACAACAACAACAACAGCAACAGCAACAACACCATGGGATGTGGGTAAACTCCAGCAGCTCATCCTCTCACATCCGGGCAGATCTATTTAGAAACGAAGCTAAAAAAAACAAACAAACAAACAAACGTAAAAATACATTTTTACTTCTCTGACATTTTTACACGACAAATGAGAAAAGTATGTCTTTGTAACGTGAAGTTTTAACTTAAAAATGCACTTGAATTATGAGCTTTTTTTTAGACGGTTCACGCCTCGTCACTTAAAGAGCAACCTAACATCATGTTTGAACGCACCTCCTCTCCTCCAGCGCCCCCCTGTGGAGCGCTTGCAACTAACTCGAGAAAGTACAAAATCACTGCAAAGATGCAGAATTTCAGAGTAAAACTCTAAAGTAGCGTTTTGTGCTGAAAACAGTTGGTCACGTGTTAGCATGTCACGTTAGCTTAGCAAGAGACGACATTCAAATACATAGAACTACACAGGAAGTGAAGCCTCCACAGTATTCACCACTTATTCATGAAAGGACAGAGTTATTCAATGTAGAGGAACTAGTATTTCACGGGCGTTTGAGGATCCGAACCCGCTAAGGAAGGAAAAAGTCGACGCAGTCGCAGATGATATGTTTCTCTACTTGTTCAAAAACATTAACAAAACTTATTCCCTCGAACTTTGCTACGATTCGATTTCAGGTGTTCAAACACTGAGCTGCGGCCGCTCAGATCCTGTTTCTGAATACGTGGTGAAGTTCATGTGCCGAACCACGACTCTGTTTTTATTATTATTACGTCATTTGATTGGAGGGAGAGAATCTGCAGAGTAAAACATGGAGCTGGATCCTGACGTTTGTCTCAACGCTCATTTACGCTCGATATTCGAACTTTTTTTTTTTTGATACATATTTCTGCACGAAAAATTGCATGTATGAGAACTAAACTGGTTGTCTTGCAGTACCAGTGGAAATCTTTAGGGGGCAAAACATAATGTCAAAGACTTCCCGAGTGTTTGAGACACTAGAGAACATTTACATTTACTGACAAAAGGTTTCGACAGTGTTAAGCTTCTCTTTAGAAACATTATAAACATTCTGAATTCGTTTTAAATCAGTATTTGATCATCTTTGATGTTTTTAAAGCCTCTGCTCACTCGCACCTTTTTAGCTCTAAAGGACGGAACCTGTCAAACGAAGCTGCTTCAAACAGGTTTAGATTTTTTTTCTTTTCTTTTTTTTTCAACCCAAAGAAAAAAAAACAACTGTCCTCGTTTCCTTTCTCTGTTTCCTGAAGTTTAAAAAAAAAAGAAGCTTATTTTACTGTTTCACCTGTTTTCCCGTTGAGACGTTTCCCTTTAGACAAAGTTTCCGGAAAAACAAAAGAATGAAAATATGTGTAAAGATATTTTGCAGCTGATTTGGAGAATTTTTTTTTTTTTACAAACCTGTCGTTTCCTGTTTTTATTCTCGTTCTGTTGCTTTGATTGAATTTGTGTTTTCATGTCGGTTTTACTCCGGGCTCAGTTCTCCGTGCAGTCATGTGACCCGCTTCATAATGAACTTCATTTTTCTCCTTTCAAAGTCAAAATGATCCTGAGACACTTCAAGTAAAAGTTCTGATACTTTGGGGGATCCTCTCGTAGAAGCTCCGCCTCCTGCAGATGCACTTTTATAACAAACGGGATATTTTTATGGTTTTCTTCTCTTTCTCTCCGTCTGTGTTTTTATTCACCCAACTCATTTGCATATTGAAGGTGTTGATGAGGGGTGACGTGGTGGAATGTGATCGTGACGTTGTTGCTGTTGGTTCGGGAATGTTCCGATGAACTCATTGAAGTTTATTCATATTTTTAATCATTCAAACACGTCAACAAACCTCAAAACTTTAAAGTTTGTGGCTAAAGCCCAAAAAACTTCAAACAGCTGAACCAAACAAGTTTGTCACATAAGCTCAACTAGTACAAATACACACACGTACACACACACGTACAAACACACAGTACCCACAGGCAGCAGGTGCAGTACCCGGTGGTACAGCTGCAGTATTTTAATGCAGTAACTCTCCAGAGTACTACAGTACTGACACTGAATACACAGTAAGTGCAGGTCGATGTGTGATGAGTCTGTATCTTGTGTTTTGACGTTTCAGGCTGATGTTTGAAAACAGGAAGTGGATTTATTGTGGGGTTTCTTCTTCCTGTTGACTTCAGTGTGGCTCGTTATTTATTTTTATAAATAAATAAACTCCATTATTGCGTGTACCTGTGTGGCTCTGTGTGTCTGTCAACACTTTCATGGGACTTTCAAGAATAATTTAGAATACACTTAAATCTAATAATAATAATATATATTTTTTAAACCTATAAAGAGTATATATACATAATTTGGAGGGAATAATATTTACTTTTTTGTCTTATTCTTTTTTAAATCCACTTTCATTCTAACATTTGCTTAAATTGCCAATTTTAGCGCAAACACGTTTGTAAATAATAATCTGAATAATGAACATATAGTGTTTATCATCTCATTTGAGTAAATATTTAGTTTTTTTTTTTTTTTTATTCTTCTTCTTATATTTTCTAATTCTTATGGTACGAACCACCTGCCGTTATAAACGGCCCCGGCACGTGACGCGCCTCCTGCCTCTTTAAATAAAAACCCCGCTAATGAAAATCCACCGGCCTCCTCCTCCTCCTCCTCCTCCTCCTCCGCCCGGGCCACCCCCTCCCCTCCCCGGCCTCCACGCTGCTGCTCAGCCCGGCCCCGGGCACCGGAGCAGGATCCTCGGACCTCGTGCCGCAGGGAGTCCGCTCGCTCGGGCGTGTGTCGGTTCCCGGAGCCGAACGGAGCCGAACACCGACAGGAATCCTCCTTTTTCCCCGTCAACTCGTCGCCTGCGTCGGCGCCGGAGGCTCCTCTCCGCCCCGGGGCTTAATCCCTCCGCCAGCCGCCCCACGCCGGCAACAAGTAGCACCTCCCGCCGGGCTGTTAGCACCGGAGCGCGGCTGTCACCGGGAGGCGCGAGCCGCTGAATCCGCCTCCGGTTCGTCTCTTCGCGGATCCGTAAATGAAACCATCCGGTTCGTCGAACTTCCACCTGAGCGTGCTGTGTTTTCTGTTTCAGGGTGTTCGCTGGGTTCGGTGCGCGGTGCGGCCCGGCGGCTGCCGGTGGGCGGAGCTGAGAGCGGGAGGCAGCAGGAGCAGGTGGGGCAGACTCTCACCTGAGTTCAGGTGTTTTTCAGATGAGCTCGTTCAAAGTGTTTCAGCAGCAGAACAATGTCCAACTCTCTTCTTTTACCACCGATATTCAAAGTTGACTCGAATCAGAGTGAGACCTCCTGTCAACAAACACTTCAACACAAAACACCAGCGACAATTAGACTTTACAGAAACACACACAAGTACACAGCAGACTCACGTGATGATGTTAACACACAACCTACTCAACAACATACGATGTTTACACCTCAGGAAATCAAACGATGGCGTTTGTTGATCATTTGATATTTTAGATGCTCAGATCTGAAGTTTGTGGATTTAAAGGATGAAAACACATCGGCATCAAATCTGAATGAAAACTATAAACAGTTTAATATATGTTGACACTTGGTGAATTTATCACTGATGTTTACATGTAACATACATGCACTTTGTTCACAATAACACTGGGAAGGACATGTTTTATATTTTCATATATCCAGAGGATGGAGGTCTTAAAATAATGATGATAATATTAATAATAATAATAATAATAATAATAATAATAATAATAATAACGTAGTGCTCAGTATGTAGAATGTTTGGGAACATGATTCCTGTTTTATCGAGATCTAGGTCATGTCCTTTCCTTCTGATTTCACATGAATGTTGTGACATTTACTTTGTGAGTTAGTTTCACTAGTTTAACTTTAGTTGGAGTTGATTTAGCTGGTTTAACTTTAGTTTGAGTCAGTTTAACTAGTTTAACTTTAGTTTGAGTTAGTTTAGCTGGTTTAACTTTAATTTGAGTTAGTTTAACTAGTTTAACTTTAGTTTGAGTGACTTTAACTAGTTTAACTTTAGTTTGTGAGTTAGTTTAACTAGTTTAACTTTAGTTTGAGTTAGTTTCACTAGTTTAACTTTAGTTTGAGTTAGTTTCACTAGTTTAACTTTAGTTTGAGTTAGTTTAACTAGTTTAACTTTAGTTTGAGTGACTTTAACTAGTTTAACTTTAGTTTGTGAGTTAGTTTAACTAGTTTAACTTTAGTTTGAGTTAGTTTCACTAGTTTAACTTTAGTTTGAGTTAGTTTCACTAGTTTAACTTTAGTTTGAGTTGATTTAGCTGGTTTAACTTTAGTTTGAGTTAGTTTCACTAGTTTTCGTGTCAGTTCAAAGCAGAGAGACTCAGATTAGACACAAGTTCATTTCTATATAAACATGTGGATGTTGTGTGTGACAATAAAAGCTGAAGTGGGCGGAGTCAGACAAGAAGCAGAGCTCTAAATTAATATTATTGTGTGTGTGTGTGTGTGTGTGTGCGCGTGCGCGCGCGTGTGTGTGTGTGTGTGTGTGTGTGTGCGTGTGTGTGATACCTCATCATGTTAATCACAGTCTTAAATGAGCAGCAGGGAGATGATAAAGGTCAGATCAGTAAACACGGGGCTAATGAGGAGGAGGAGGGGGCAGCAGCTGTATATCAAGGGGATTCTCAGTGTCCCCCTGGTGGCCAAGCACGGAATAGGTCACACTGCTCGAATGATCGAGCTTGACCTCCCTGGTGTTTGTTGGTGGAGCTGTGAACTGTTTTATAATCTCATCTTTAAATAAGCAGTCTACGAGGTTAGCATAGCATCGGCGTTAGCTAATAGCCTCCGCGCTAATTATGTTTTGTGCTAACTTCCTCTGGCACGCGCACTCTTTACAATCTGTCCAAACTCAGGACAGGAATCAAAGATGGAGGTGCTGATGGCTCGGGAAAGTGAAGCCAAAGCATCTCAACCGCCCCCCTGGTGGCCATCTGCAGTAGTCGTCACAAACGCTAACCCTCTCCATGCTGCGAGACGGGACATGGATCCAAACTATGACATATTTTATTTTCCTACGTATGAGCCAAGATGGACGCACAGTTGCCCGTTAGCTCATTTCAGTTAGCGCTAACTTCCTGTGGCAAACCAGCGACCTTACTTGGAAATGATGGTTCCCCAAAGTGAAGCCAGAGCGTCTCATTCGCCCCCTGGTGGCCACCTGCATTATAGGTTCCTCATCATCTCACTTATTGACAGAGTGAAAATAAAACTATTATACACAGGATATCATTACATTATATTATTAATAGACCCCAGAGGCAGCGCCCCCCCCCCCCCCCCCCCCCCCCTGGCCCCCCGCTGGCTCCCCCCGGCCCCCCGCGGTGTCTCCGTCAGATTCCTCTGAGTGACAAAGGCGTCTAAAGTTAGCGGCTGATGTCAGAGGCGGAGCCTGTGGGTCTGTTCTGGGCTCAGTGTCTGTGCAGCCGAGCAGACTGAGCCCGGTTTGCGTCTGCGTTTGAAATGTCTCCGAGTTTCCACAGGGTGGCGCTGTCTGACCTGCAGGCGCTTTAAGGAAGAATGAAGTTCATCTGTGACGTGAGAGTCAAAGATACTTTCAGTCCGTTTATAATCCTGGATCATTTCAAATATCAACACGTTCTGCCCCAAGTTAGTAAATGGGACATGAACCAAATATAAAAGTGTGTGTGTGTGCACGTGTGTGTGTGCGTGTGTGTGTGTGTGTGCGCGTGTGTGTGCGCGCCCTCACCTGTTGTTCACACCTGCCCTGAGCTGCATCTGTCGCTGTTCACACCGATCCGACTGTTCCCCATCGTGGATCTATGCCCTGGTGGGATTTGAACCCTCAACCTCACGGTATGAATGTCTGCCTCTGACCTTTGAGCCGCGGAGGACACTTCACTCGTGACCTTTGTGTTTACCGTCTCACGGATAATGAGACGTTTCTTGGCGTGGCCCCTGATTGGGTGCGAGGGAGACCCTGGGTGTATGGGGGGGGGGGGGAGGGGGGGGGGGGGGGGGGGGGGGGTGGGGGGAGTGAGGCGGGGGTGAGGGGGTGTGTCCGTAAGAATCCGCTGTGTCTATATTCGCCCCGGTGAATCACGGCGAGCCTGACATACCGGGTGTCCCCTTTCTCGCCATATAAGTCCAACCCCCCTCCTCTTCCCTCGCGCCCCCCCCACCACCACCGCTGCCCTGCCTCACCCA
>JAFBJT010001803.1:0-53160 GCA_016785325.1 Chascanopsetta lugubris
CCGAGCAACAAATGCTAACAACACTAATTACTGTCAAATTAGCATTTCTCCTGAATAGCTTTTTCACACGCATACCTTAGCCTCCACGTAAAAACGAGCCAGACTGGTACACGTCAGTACAGTAGCATTCTGTGCCCTCAGTCAGCGGATAGTTAGCCGTGTTGCTAACCAGCCTCGGTTAGCAAGATTTGCTAGTAACTATGTTTTAGTGACAAAGATCAATTTAAACCTGGCGCTAATAGAGTGGGGTGGGTTAAACCCCGACGAGACAAACAACGCGGGATGCTATAAATGCCTCCGGGAACTAAAAATACTTCACATAATCTGGCAAAGTTAATGCAATGAGCAGAGGCCCGTAAGAAGCAGCGCGCTCACCGGCGCACCGAATGGGCAGGGGGAGTGAGCTAAAGAGGGCGAGCGGCAGCACAGAGGTCGGGCGACGTGTAATGACAACATCCCTGCTCCATGGAGCCATAAGCCGGCAACCAAACGGGATCAAAACATACCGGCACCACACGCCCATAAACCACAACAACATCAAACATGTTGAGTTGCGAATTACTTTACCTTTTTCTTGGCTGCAGCGAGCTTTATTTGCCTGCTCTGGTCGGCCATCCTGCTGCTGTGCTCCGCGGACCGAACCACGTCATCAGTCGGGTGGCCTGTGCTGCCTCCGCCAGCAGGGGGAGCAGCAGGGGGTGTGATCAGGGGTTGACTGATACAAAAATAAGTAATAAGATGTATTTAGTTTTATATAATCATTTATTTGGTGGTGGTGGTGGTGGTTTCCTACACTTTGGTATTTGGTGAAGAAACACAAAAGACAATGAGTTGAAACAAAAAGAAATGAGCCTAGATTAGAATATGCTTTAATTAGAATCATATTCATGGAATAAAAAAAAAAAAGTCCACACACTTTAATCATATCTATCCATGTGCTAGTGGAAACATACTGGTCTGAGTGGTCAGCCATGAAGCCTACTTGACTCTGGTCATAGAGCTGATTCCTCACTTAAGAAATGTAATTACAAACATCAAAGTCCAGCAGTGCAGTGCAAAAACTCAGTAAAGAAATATTATTCACATTATCTCGTAACTGTGTGTAAATCATTCAACCACATAGGCGGCAGTGGCTCACGGTCAGAGCAGTCGTCGTAGGAAGTAATGGTCATTATTTCGAATCCCGCTCTGACCCTCATGCAGTATCACTGACCCTGACACATACCATGAATGGCCCGATGTGTTCTGGTGGAAATGTTTCGCTTAGAATTCAGCTGTTTAAGCTCTCTGCCTTTGGTGCATGCAGTGTGCCCTTGATGTAAAGCATTTGAGTGGCTTTGATGTTCTCAGCCTTAACTTCAAAATGAAAACTATTCAGATGGATAGTAAAAACTGAAATAGTAGCCTTACAGCCACAAAGTTTAGTATCCACTATTGCTTTGAATTAATCTGTTTGAGCTTCCTGCCTTCGGTGTCTTTGGTGTAAAGCATTTCAGTGGCTTTGATGTTCTCAGCCATAACTTCAAAATACAGTTTGGTATCCGTTATAAAAACCTTCCATAAGAATCATTCTAACTACCACAAAGGTAAGATTATGTACATTTGACTTTCACAACCTCAGACTTTCATTCAGCTCTGTCATGGCTCCTCCCACAGGTGGAAGAAAAACTGAAAGATGAAATAAAACAGTGCACATTACGATCATATCCAGCTCAGCTGAATAGAAATAAACACAACTGACCAGGAACAACGCATGGTTTTATATGACCTGATTTAAATCATGACCCTGGTCGAGGAGAATGAGGCCTCCAGATCATAAATGATAAAGTGTCACTGTGTTTGAGCAGATTAGAGATGCCATCTATTCTTGTTAACTCTGATGTGATGTCATGTTACCTACAACATCTAAAAGACAAGGCAAACCAAGCAAGAGCTCGCAATTACATCTAGAGCCACAAACTGTAAAAGCATCACAGTTGCGTTGTAGTTGTTTTACATTATGAATGACATGACATTCATATCTCTGAGATTCTGTGACCTCTGAGTAAAAGTCCCATGGAAAAAGGCAAATTTTCAACATGATACTAAATTCATTCTACAGAATCAGGTGTTTTGAGAAAAAAAAAACATCACTTCGCTCTACTTCAGGATCAATGCCTTAAAATACAATACGAATGTTTAAAACTTTGAAAACATATGGCTTCATATCTTTCGAAGCTAACCTTGACCTATTTCAAACTATTTGAGATAATGACTGTGGGTGACTTGTTTGATGTAGTTATGTAACGTGTTACTTTATATGTCCAGTCAGCTATGCACAGGCACATTTTACATGGATCCTATGTGATCGAGTAGGATTACGTGTCAAAGTGGCATATTGTTCACGACACTGATGAAACGTCAATCCATGTCAGCTGATGCAACAATACATGTTCTGTGGCTAATTTCTCACACGTGAATTAGACAGTAACAATGTATGTATTACTCACTTCAATGAGTCATCATTACCACTCAGCACAGGGTCACAGACCTTTAAACAACGGTGGCATGAGAGTGGGTGTCTTATTATATGTGGGGGTCATTATTAAAAAACACAGTCGGGAAGAGAATAACTTTTCATGTATGAAATGTGTAAATTCACCCACCCATTCCCGGCGAGCACCAGAATGGCGTGTCGCAGCACCAACGGTCTTCCTGGAGCCGGCTGACAGACGGCCAATCAGCGCCGTCGCGGTGGGCAAAGGGTGCGACGTCACGAGGACCATCCGTGTGTCCAATCAGTGGCGGCCAGCATGCCGGCACCCACCAATCTGTGCCTTCCAACGAGCAGCGGCTCGGCCAATGGCGCTGCTCCACGATGGGGAACGAGTAACGGCTTATATAGAGAGGGTGTTCAATTCATTCAACATCATTTCACAGATTCCACAGTACAGAAAACACACGCCTTGCACCCGAAGAGAGCACACTCAGACGAGACGTCCAGGCCGTCAACTTACCGACAACGTTACCGTAAAGGTATGTACATTGCGTTTGTGAATACGAATATTGCTACGTAAAATTGTGCAATTTGTTCAAGGCTATGGTTGTTTCATAACCAGGAGTTCAGCTAAAATAGGCGTTTGTCCGACATTTATATTGTCTTATTTATATTCAAGTGGGTGTGTTTACGAGTGTAATGTGCGTTTTATAAAAAAAAAATGACCCTCGAATCATATATTGAGGTGGGATATTGGTTTGCATGCCGGCTACATAGAGTGACGTGGTTAGCTAGCTACCAGGCTAATGGAGGAAAACGTGCTTTTAGCTAAAACAATCAGTTATAACCACCCGGTTTTCATTGTTGATTTGCCCGTAGTTTGTATTTTCATCAACTGATGCAGCACCATTCCGGCTCTGGAGCCCGACGAATGACTGCCAGCGTTAGCATATGGCTGTTACGGGCGTGAACTTGTGAAGCAGACAGCCTCACGTCACCGGAAACAGGGCCACGTTTTTTTCTAAACACATTGTTCTCCGTCTCCTCAGGTTTCTTTTTTTTCGCACCAGAGTGAATAGAAGAAACGAAAATGAAGCTGCTGTGGTTTGCGATGCTGGTGGCCGGCAGTGTGTTGGCCAGTTCCGGAGAAGAGGACAAGAAGGAGAGCGTGGGGACTGTGGTAGGAATCGACCTGGGGACCACCTACTCATGGTGAGCAGAGAGGCTGATCATGGCCTACTTGACTGCATTAGATAGCAATGTAATCGGTGTTTGAGATGAAGCATCATCCCTGATCTCTGAAACGGTCACTGTAGTGTTGGAGTCTTCAAGAATGGCCGTGTGGATATCATCGCCAATGACCAGGGCAACCGGATCACACCATCGTACGTGGCCTTCACCAGCGAGGGTGAGCGACTGATCGGTGATGCTGCAAAGAACCAGCTGACCTCGAACCCCGAGAACACCGTTTTTGATGCCAAGAGATTGATTGGTCGTATTTGGGGCGACTCCACTGTGCAGCAGGACATCAAATATCTGCCCTTCAAGGTCAGTGTCTGCGCATGGCTGTCCCGGTCGTAGGCCAAAGTGGTCCGGTCAGATAATGATTGTTAATTTGGGTTGTTCTCGCACGCATCCTCAGGTCACTGAGAAGAAGAGCAAGCCCCATATCCAGGTGGACATTGGTGGTGGCCAGATGAAGACCTTTGCTCCTGAGGAGATCTCTGCCATGGTGCTGACCAAGATGAAGGAAACTGCTGAGGCTTACCTGGGAAAGAAGGTACAAAAAAAGGCCAAGAAAATGCACCCAAAGAATATTCCTGTGTGTATTGGGGTCTCATCTCCTTTCTCATTTCCCATCAGGTCACACATGCTGTAGTCACTGTTCCTGCCTACTTCAATGATGCTCAGCGTCAGGCCACCAAGGATGCTGGAACCATTGCTGGTTTGAATGTCATGAGAATCATCAATGAGCCGTACGTATCCAAACTATTTACTTAACCATTTATCTGTTGTTGTTGTTTTTTTAGTGTGAGAATGTTTCTCTTTTCACCTCTTTAATGAAATGCAACCCTTACCATATCTTTCAGAACCGCTGCTGCCATTGCTTATGGACTGGACAAGAGGGACGGCGAGAAGAACATCCTTGTGTTTGATCTGGGCGGTGGCACCTTTGATGTCTCCCTCCTGACCATTGACAACGGTGTATTTGAAGTGGTGGCCACCAACGGCGACACTCACTTGGGAGGTGAAGACTTCGACCAGCGTGTCATGGAGCACTTCATTAAGCTTTACAAGAAGAAGACCGGCAAAGATGTGCGCAAAGACAACCGTGCTGTCCAGAAGCTGCGTCGCGAGGTCGAGAAGGCCAAGAGGGCACTGTCCGCTCAGCACCAGGCCCGCATCGAAATCGAATCCTTCTTTGAGGGAGAAGACTTCTCTGAGACGCTGACCCGTGCCAAGTTTGAAGAGCTGAACATGGTGCGTAGTTTTATTCTTAGTGCAGTCACATAAAGACTGATGTACAACTGGAGTCTTGACTTTCCTATTCTTTTAGAAAATCTCATTGACCATCTCTTCTCTTCTTTTCTCAGGACCTCTTCCGCTCCACCATGAAGCCTGTTCAGAAGGTGCTGGAAGACTCTGACCTGAAGAAGCCTGACATCGATGAGATCGTCCTGGTTGGAGGCTCCACTCGTATCCCCAAAATTCAGCAGCTGGTGAAGGAGTTCTTCAATGGCAAAGAGCCGTCTAGGGGCATCAACCCTGATGAGGCTGTTGCATACGGAGCTGCAGTGCAGGCTGGAGTGCTCTCTGGAGAGGAGGACACTGGTAAGTTATTACACTCCCATAACCATCTCTCTCCCACTGAAGCAAGCTTTCAAATCATATTCTGTGTACTAAACCTTTACCCTGTTTTACAGGTGATGTGGTTCTTTTGGATGTGTGCCCCCTGACCCTTGGTATTGAGACTGTTGGAGGAGTTATGACCAAACTGATCCCAAGGAACACCGTGGTCCCCACTAAGAAATCCCAGATCTTCTCTACAGCCTCTGATAACCAGCCCACTGTCACCATTAAGGTCTATGAAGGTAGGGATTGGACTTTAAAAACTAAAAATAACTTTTTCCATGACAAATATGTATTCATCTTGTATCTTTACAAAATGATTTCACGTCGTAAAAGCTTAACTGTTAACTCTCTCTTCAGGTGAGCGTCCCCTGACAAAAGACAACCACCTGCTCGGAACCTTCGACCTGACGGGCATCCCTCCTGCCCCTCGTGGTGTGCCACAGATTGAAGTCACCTTCGAGATCGACGTCAACGGTATCCTGCGTGTCACAGCCGAAGACAAGGGCACGGGCAACAAGAACAAGATCACAATCACCAACGATCAGAACAGGCTGACACCAGAGGACATCGAGCGCATGGTGAACGACGCCGAGCGCTTCGCCGACGAGGACAAGAAGCTGAAGGAGAGGATCGATGCCCGCAATGAGCTGGAGAGCTACGCCTACTCCCTGAAGAACCAGGTGGGTGACAAGGAGAAGCTCGGCGGCAAGCTGTCCGACGAAGATAAGGAGACCATCGAGAAAGCGGTGGAGGAGAAGATCGAGTGGATGGAGTCTCATCAAGAAGCTGAGCTGGAAGACTTCCAGGCCAAGAAGAAGGAGCTGGAGGAGGTGGTTCAGCCCATCATCAGCAAGCTCTACGGCAGCGCAGGCGGACCCCCACCTGAGGGTGCCGAGAGCGAGCAAGATGAGAAGGACGAGTTGTAGGCAGGTTTTGAAGTCCTCTGTTCTTCTGTCACCCCTTGCCTGCGGTAGAGTCACTGAGATGTACATATTGGACTGATGGGACTCGAATAGTGAGTGGAAAGGTTGGTAAGGGGTGGCGACAACAAGCAAACCATACTGAATCGTCAGTAAGACTTTCATAAACAAAGCTCGGTGTGTGAGAGAGGGGGTTCTTCGCTGGAAGGCGGAGATATTCATCAGCCCGGTATGAGGCTTGCTGCTGCTGTTCTCAGGCAGTCCTAATGGGGTTGTGGGGAGGGGCTTAGTGGGGTGGGAGGGGTGGGCAGGCAAGTATTTGTGGGTCCTATGAGTTCGGTTTCTGTGGGATTAAGGGCTCTTTATGTTCAAGGCAATGTCAAAAGTTATTTATTGAATCTGGTCGTTGTACTTCTGGAAAGACATTGGAATAAATGTTTGATATATAAATTAACTGTCTATCCTTTCTTTTTATAAGTTGGCATTCACCACTGAATAATAACACATTTTATTCACAGGTGCTGTATTGTAGTCAAAACCTTTAATCAGGACTTAAATGAATATCATGTCACAACAGTTACGATACAGTCATTAAATATGACACCTGTTGTGTCCATTCCTCCAAATACAAAGGCCAGGTGTATTGTCTGTGAGGCAGCAGAGCTGTCGACCACCTCTTCGTCCTTCACCCTCCAGGGCAACAAACACATGGAGTGGTCCAGGCGGCTCGGTAGCAGATCCCCTTCAAATTTCATCAGGACCCATCTACCTTTTTCTGAAAGTAAAGATTGAAATATAACTTATCAGACACAAAGGCAGTATTTGTCAAATAATGAATTGGTCAAAGTAACTTTATACCTGTGTCAAATCGGTACATGGAGTTGCTGGCTCCATTTTCAGTCATCCCTCCAAAGATGTAGATGTTCTTTCCCAGCGACACAGCCGAGTGGGCTGCCGTGCCAGGTGGGATATCTCCTTTGGTGGCCACTTTCTCCCACTTCATATTCACTTAAAAGAGAGGACACAAGCGTTAGACATTCACATTTTAATGTATCTTACTTCAAAGTTATGGCACAAGAGGCCACCACCGCCTCTGGTAAACTTAAATCAGTCTTACCTGTGTTGAGAGAGAACATGTCCTTGTGGAACTTGTCTCCAGCCATGCCCCCATGAATGAAGATCTTCGAACCCACAGCTACAATAACATGGCCGTGCCTTGCTGGTGGGTGTCTGCCAAGTGTTTGAGGCTGAGACCAGCTGAGAGACACTGGAACGCATTTGCAAAAGGTTATTCATACACATATGATAATTTTACAGTGGCTAAAAGTACGTACACGTTTGAAATATCATTTCTGCTGATGATTAAACCAAACAAACCTGTATCAAAGAGGTGAAGTTGTGTGTCAGAAACAGGGGCGGCTCCTGCTTCACCTCCAGAGAAGACGTACAATTTGTCTCCGACACAGGCAGAGTTCGAGTGGTATGTCCTCGGACTAGGGGGCGTCCCGTTTACAGACACGTCCTTCCAGTGAGCGCCACCGTCTGGACATTAATACCGTGCGCATTCATCTCAATTTACAGTGAGCAGGAATCCCTTAAACTATAGGGTGGGATTTACCTGTCAGCTTTATGTTCTGAATACAGCTGCGATTGCCGCTCTGCTGTGCCCCCGCAAACACCCAAAGGCTCTGTGGGCAGCTCTCCGGCACAAAACTGCAGTGTTCATATCTGGCCTCCAAACCCTCCCACTCTGGAATGTCCCATTCCCATTTTTCTGTTGAGGACAGAGGCACAAAATTGGGAAGAAAAGGCTCATTGAGCTATTGACAGATTCTGCAACTGCGTCATCACATTGTAATTGTCGACATCAGATCCCAGGTCAGGTTTCTTATTTTACGTTTAGTTTTTATTTACCCAGATTGATGACATGTGAATGTGAGAAGCTGCCATTGGGGTTGGCCCCACCAACAATCAGGATCTTTCCTTTGTCCTCATCTCCAGATGATGTGAATGTGCAGGTGTGGCCCACGCTGACACCTGGAGCGCTTCCCCTGGGTATCAGCGAATACCTGTTGACAATTACAAAAACGTTTTAGTTAAAGTAAAGGGGAAATTAATCATTTATAAATCGAAAATATGCATCACATTATCCATCTTACCATATTCCCTCTGTGGGTTTATCTCCAGGTTCAAGCACTGGGAGGAGCTCCATGACTGTCAAAGTGATATGAATGGATGTTACTGTAAGTACGTGGTGTACACTGCACACAAGACTTTACGCACAATGTAGCTTAAACTAGCGACATAAGTCTACATTGTTGTTATTAAGGGAACACGCACAGTGGACATAGGCTAATAATTCGTTGGTCTAATGGTTCACGTGTAAACTAATTTAACATTAGAATGTAAACAAAATAGCTACTTCAATGCTAGCAGATGCGAGCAAGAGTATCCTTCATACAAACCTGTTCCTCCGGTAACGAGGCGTAGCCACTATCTTTCCGTCATTCTAGTAATAATCGACATTCTATAACCAAACTAATTTTAGCAGCACTGACTAATGTGAATAACAATCAACTAACCCTCATTTGAAGCGTCAACACTCGTGTTATTGAAGTGAAACGGTTCTACGTAGCCGACGTAACGGTGGTGAATTGTACCGCCCTAGACGTAGTTGCCATGGTTTTTGCTGGCGCCTGCGCAGTAAACTCGTTTTGGTTCACCATTGGACCAATCAGCGGCCAATATCAAACTCTCGTTTGGCATCGCGATAGTCTGACCGTGACCGAAGTGGATTCAAACTGTGGCGGTTGGGCGTAAATAGACTGTACCATAAAGGTGAATATCCTTCATTCATGGCGTAATTATCTGACTCTGTGGCAATGTTTTTAAATAATAGCTCGATTTTCATCATTGTTAAACGTTTTGTGTGTGATATGAAAACAAGCTGGGGTTATTTAAGCTCCAGCGTCCAGTCTGTCGTCGATTGTTTAACTGGTGTTAGACTACCTGCCTTCTTGTGAGTGACGGGTCGCTTATCTGTCTGCCGAGAGAGAGGAAACGGTTGGTTCTGATGTAAGACAATCTTTTTAACGTGGATTTTATTTAGATTATGTTGTTTTTTTATTGTTCGTCGTGAGAGTATCACTACTTTCTTGTAAAGGTACAGTGTGTAAGATTTGGTGACATCTGCAGGTGAAGTAGCATGTTAGCATGTATCCATCATCTCACCCTCCTGAACACAAAGGAGAACCTATGGTAGCCTTCAATTGTCATTAAAACTCAAATGATGTTTAGTACGTTAACTCTGGGCTTCTGTAAAAACATGGCGGCCCCCTGTCGAGAGGACCTGCTCCTCGTGTACATGTGCTTTAATTGGCTCAAAAATCAAAGATGATGATTATAAAGTGATTATAAATTTGTAAAAATGTCAGGATGTAATTGATTAATAGTATTTTCAAGTCACAAAATGACCGAAATCTTACATACTGCACCTTTAAATACAGCTGATGTACAGCGAATGTTCTGGTCTTCGTAGTTTTTCTTTTCTTCAGCAGCCAGTATAGGTTGAATAGGCAATACATTGCACCAAAACAATAGTAGGGCTGACACAGTGAGTGAGCAGTTGCGTGTGGAAGTGAAATGTACAATGTTTTGCAGACAGCACTTGCTACAGAGAACATCTCTTTCCCCCCTTGACTCCAGATGGCAGCAGAGAAGGAGCTAGAGCTCCTCAGGAGCCAGCTGAAGGAGCGAGATGAGCAGGTCCACCAAGCTGCTCAGGCTGGATTAGAGCTCCTCAGACAACAAATGGAGCTGCAAACCACACTAGACGAGCAGAGAATAGAGATGACCAATGCATTAGAGGTACGGCTCTGCACCCAATCACATATTTCGCCTCCTCCAACTTGTTTCCAAGTGTCACTTCCTTAAAGCAAGCTGAGTCTCGGCAGCAAATACACTGTGCATCAATTTTCATTTTGTTATGTTCTTGTCTGATGTGTGTCTCTCAGGCCCTAGAGCAGGAGAAGTACTCCTTGCAGAAGGAAGTCGAGCTGAAGACTCGGATGCTGGAGTCACTGAAATCAGATTGTGAATGTCTGAAGAGCCAACAGAGTCAACAGTTTCAGGAGCAACGGGATCATCTCGAGAGGAACCACAGTATTGTGCTCAGTGACCTCAACAACAAGGTGCCCTAAAAAAGTATACTTTTTTTTGTAGTCCAATCTGGGCTACTGTAAAAACATAGCGGCCCCCATAGGGATGATGTAAATATGCATTAAAGTGCTCATTTGAGGGTAATTAAAAAAAACAAGTAATACATTGAGATGATTTGTAATTTCGTAAAATCGTCCATATGTAATTGTATTGTAATTCTACTTATACAGATATAGTGTCAAAAACTGACCAAAATCGTACACACCGCCCCTTTTTAAGAACTCTGAAATATATATTTTTGTGTCATTAAGACACGACCACTGCGAAACAGACTTTTTTTTACACTCTGTTTATATACTTGTATAAATGCATTATTAACAAAGCTCATATTGGGTGTCATTATTCACTGGCTGGTGCAACCACTGTAATCACAAAATTAAAATGTCGGCACAGTATGTGGCAGAGTCCAGTCGACAAATGTACAAAGGACTGATTGATAACCCTGTGTTTTCCTTAGATGCTGACGTTGCAGTCCTCCCTGGATGAAGCCCTGCTCAATGAGAAACAGCTCAAACACAAACTCGAGTTGCAAACCGAGACTCTGAATCACAAACTGGAAGAGCTGCAGGCTCTGAATGAGCACACCCAGAGCTCCATGACCTCTGAAATGTTGGAGGTGCAGATGAAGATCATGGAGCTGGAGAGTAATAAGGTGAGGGCAGGCAGACTGGCTGTCGCTGCGGCCTCTTCTGCCTTCTGACGAAAAGGGCAAGCACTGGTGTTGATGTGTTGTAAACAAATACACGTGATCTTTATTGAAACGTATGTCTCTGGAGCTACATTAATGAATAGACTGTCATTCGTCCTCTTCCAGGAGGTTTTGGAGCAGACTCTGCAAGAATCTCAGTACAGAGAGCAGCAGCTGCAACTGACCAATTGCAGCCTGCAGCGCTACCTGGAGAGAACCACAGAGGAAAAAGAGGAGCGAGAGAAAGAGGCTGTCTCCTGGTTTAATGCACTGGAGGTAAACAGGAAACGGCTCACGACAAAGTTTAACTACAAAAGTAAATTGTGTGTGTGAACACACAATTTGATTTAGCAAATGCTTTTACTCATCGCGACGTATATTTGAATGGAGAGGCCGGGAATTGAACCCACAACCTCGTGTGTTCATGGCGCGTGCTCTACCGCTGACCTTTCTTTGTCTCTCTAATGGTGATGTTGTGTGTTTTTGCATTTCTCTGTCCTTCCACAGAAATCCCGGGAGGCAAACCTGGATCTCAAGGTCCAGTTGGATCAGGCTGTACGGCAAGCACAGGATCCCAACAGCAAAGGGAATTCTCTGTTTGCTGAGGTACAAACTAAACTTCCAAGTGCACCCAAATGTTTGGCATAGAAGGTTAATGGGAGGTAAGTGAAAAGTTGAACCGTTGAAGATTCTTTAAGTCGTGTCTTTCAGCTGGAGGACAAACGCGCTGAGATGGAGAGACAGCTGATCAGCATGAAAGTTCAGAATCAGTCGCTGCAGAAACAGTATAGTTTCAGTAAAGAGCAGCTGCAGCGTATGAAGGTACAGTCTGTCAAACAATACATGTCAATAAACACTACTTTTGTTTATAACGACCACTTCCAACTTGTGCGTGTGTTGTCCAGGTTCAGGTTTCCATTCTGATGCAGCAGGCCTCCAGGCCCGACTCTGCACAGCTGGAGAGACTCCAGTACATGTTGTCCGAGAAGAACGGAGAAATCCAAAGTCTTACGACTAAACTTAACAGACTGGAAAAGGAGGCGGTGAGTGCGAATAAATGATGAACTAACATCTGATACACAACTTTGACATAAGCGTGTGTTGGAGTGGTAAACGAAAATCAGAAATCCCCGTGTGAAAGTTAGATCAGGGATCAGTACATCACATAAAACGTATTCACTTTTCAATGCATTTGTTCCACTGCATGTCTGATATTTGCTGCGTGCGTTTTTCTGTGTTGGTTTGTGTGTGCAGATGACATTAAAGAAACTGCCAGCTCAGAGCAGCCATGTCCAAGATGAAACCTATTACACGGACCTGCTCCAACTGAAACTCGACAACAGCGCGTGAGTCCATTGCGCGTCTCATAACTCTGTCTTGATTGGATCATGGAATGCAAAGTAGTGAAGTCAATCGCTCCTTACACAAAATGAAATGGTGGCTGAGATATATTTCTCAAAGTCTGTTTTCCCCGTTACGCAAGAGGAGACGGTCTTGCCTCTCATCCTACAGGCTACATTCCTTTATACACCATCCTAAAAACGGAAGTGTGTCTTGTTTGTGGTAGATGAGATATGTTGTAATCATCCTAAAATGTGCCACCTCATCTCACTCCCAAGTTTTTCTGTGTCCCCAGTAAAGAAGCAGAGCGTCTAGGGGATGAGCTTTCCCGCCAGAGGCTGAAGTCTTTTTCAGAGAGCCAGAGAGCTCTGGAGCTGGAGAGGAAACTCTTCAAATCTGATCAGCTGCTCAAACAGGTAACCGGCCACTCCGACAGATGCATCTTTATTCATTCCCCGTGGGGAAATTCGCTCTTGCACAACTTCTCTGTCAAAATCAAAAGTAACAGCGAGGAAAAATAGACAATATCAGTTGCAGCAAAGATCCATAGAATTGTATCAAGCACAAGAGTAGAAGGGGAAAAAAAGCGGGGAAACGGCAGAGAGCGAATGAGCAGACAGTAAAGTGGTTAAAGATAAAGTAAAGATTTTAGTCTGCTGTTAAGATGTTGAATAAGAAATCAACCATCGTGTAATTCTCAGAAGTACTTCTGCTCAAATAGTGTCAGGAGAAATAATACACACCCACATACTGTTTGAGCCGCACCGCACAGCCGTCCCTCCCTCGAGCTGTTCAGGAGATGATGCCCCATTTCTCTCTTTGCACTTTGCCTCTCGCCTCAGTTTGACCTCTACTGTATCATTTTTTATTTCTGTTTCCTGCTGCAGATTCAGAGCGACAAGTTCAAACTACAGCTGCGTGTAGAGGAGCTCCAGTACAAATATGAACCCACGGGTAAGTGGGAAGAGACCAAGGCTTTGAGGGAAAGGATGTAGGTGCATTTTAAATGTCATCGTATGACAGTAGTGACTCTTCCTCCTTGTGCCTGCAGAGCCAAAAAAGAATCTCACCCAGAAAAGGAGGAAGGAGAAACTCCCCGTGGACATCGTACCCCCCTCTCAAGAAAACGCTCTTGACAAGTGCGAGCAGATGGTTACCGTGGCCAAAGATGTCGGCCACGAAGCAACCACAAATCCAAAGACGGACGTCTGTTGTCCGACTGAGGCGCAAAGCCCGAGAGAAGGTGTGTGTATTTAAACTGGGTACGTTCCTGTGTTTGATGAATGGATCACCGACCTCATGAGGCATTGCTGTGAAATATTTCAGGTTCCGAGCAGAATGAGACACGTGCTGCCAAGTGTGTGAAGTTCAGCACCAAAGAACCAGTGCTGGTTCCACTCCTCAGGTGAGTGTCATTTCATTGAAACGACTTTATTTAATACGTCCACTCGGGGCGACTGTTCCCACTAAATATACATGAATGGGCTCATTGAAGATTAATGGAGGGGATTTAGGTGCATATCAATGAATTGAATTTTGGTTTGTCATATTTCTTTTCCACCAATAGGAGGTTTAAAAATGACAGATTGTACACACTGCACCTTTCTGATGAATTTGCGGAAAGGCAATATGTTAGTGGAGTGGAACTGATTACAGATATCTATCAAAATGCGGTAATGTGTTTGCGTTGTAATGTGTTGAAGTTCTGCGATGACTGACGAGGAGGAGACTGGGATGGAGGAGATCCAGCAGCAGATCAAGGTGGAGGAGAAAGGGAAGAAACGGACAAAGGTGGAGGCGATTTATGTGACTTCTAATAAGAGTGTGGAGAACCAGTGTCCTCAGCAGTAGGCCTGATGACAAACTGTTAGCCGCCACATTCGACCACTTTTATACGTTGAAGTACTAAAGCAAATACTTTGTGTACTTTGTGTCTATTTCGTAAACATGGCGATATTGATCCGCACTGCTTTTTTGAATGATTGTTTCATTTCATTCCATAACAAATGTCTCGATCCTAATCCCGAGGTTTGGGTTAGGGTTAGGATTAATTCATCGCATTTAAAATGATTCTCAAAGATACTTAGGAAGAAGAAACACAAAAGAAATAACAAAATACACCGTAAAAAACGTAGAAAAAAAACTTGCTTTCAAATAACTAGAAGTAGCAATACTTTAGATAAGACAGCATGTAAAGTTAGTCATATTGGATTTTAATGGGAGGGTCAGAGAAGTGAAACAGTACTCAAGACGTACCACCCCAGTCGACAACTACTCATGCCTTCAACAGCAGCTGGATGGTGAAGTATAGCGGGTGCATTTGTATCTTTCATAAATAAACATTTAAAAACAAAGTAGGATATTTATTAATTTCAGGAGTCTTTAATGAGCGGCAATTCAAGCCAGTTGCCAGTGCGCAGCAGAGAATTGTCAAGTTTATTCCGAACAATTTATTACAATTTTGATCAATGAATATTGCAACGTCAAGCCACGTCACATCATGACACAACCGTCACAACACAGTCATGATGTAGGACTCCCGTCGTGTCCATCCCTCCAAACACGAAGGCCAGATTTATTGTGTCCGAGGCAGCCGAGTTGTCCACCTGCTCTTCATCCTTCACCCTCCAGGGCAACAAACACATGGAGTGGTCCAGGCGGTGCGGAGGCAAATCCCCCTCAAAGTTCAGTAGGACCCATTGACATTGCTCTGCAGCGGAGAAAGCGCATGTGAGTACTGAACGACTTCCTTTGACTCGCTGACAGTAAATGGGAAAATCTCTACCTGTGTTGAATCGGTACATGGAGTTGCTGTCTCCATCTTCAGTCATCCCTCCGAAGACGTAGATGTTCTTTCCCAGCAGCACGGCCGAGTGGGCTGCCACACCAGGTGGGATATCTCCTGTGGTGGCCACTTTCTCCCACTTCATGCTGCCTTAAAGAGCAGTTGCACACAATTAGACTCGTGTCTTTTAAGGGTCCCACTTTAAAAGGCGCAGTGTATGCATGCTCAGGAGGCTGACTGAGGGGACGGATACAACACGCAACTTCACCCCCAGAGGTCACCAAATCCTACACACCGCACCTTTAAAGTTTTGACCACACATTTCCATCCAACACCATCACCATGACCGCTGGTAAACCTGAATCCTCTGATGATTAGTGGCCACTGAAGAGCTCAGGCTTACCGGTGTCCAGAGAGAACATGTCGTCGTGGAACATGTCTCCAGCCAAGCCCCCATGAATGTAGATCTTGGAATCCACCGCAACGATAACATGGCACTGCCTTGCTGATGGGTGGCTGCCCTGCGTTTCTAGCTGAGACCACGTGAGGGATGCTGGAACACATTGGCACACACCGATATCGGTGCACAAACACGGCATTTGTCACGCGACTCGTCGGTTCATTCAAATATCCTTTGTTATTCTATGGAATCACTCCCATCGTCCCGTGTGCGGCGTAGGGATGATGACACACACCTGCATCGAAGACATGCAGCTGTTGGTCACACACAGGTAAACTTCTCGCTTCGCCCCCAGAGAAAACGTAGATCTTGTCCCCGATGCAGGCCGAGTTGGTGTGGTATGTCCTCGGACCCGGGGGTGTCCCGTTGATGGAGATTTCCTTCCAGTGAGCGCCATTATCTGGAGAACACCATACACATGAGCGCGTGGATTGGTACCCACTTAAAGGTGCAGTGTGGAAGACTGGTCATTTTTGTCACTTGTAAACATATTTCAAAAAAATAACACACCGTCATCTTAATGAATTTATTATCACCTCAATGTTTTATTCCCCCCCCCCCTAACCCTACCCCCCCGGCATTACCCTTAAATGCGGGTCTTACAAGTCTTACACGATGCACCTTTAAAGTCGACACTGGTGAATTCACTGTGTGATTATGATCTGGCATGTACCTTTTAGCTGTATTTTCTGGATACAGTTGAGACTGCCTCTCTGATGTGCTCCTCCAAACACCCACAGGCTCTGTGGGCAGCTCTGTGGCATAAAGCTGCAGTGTTCATACCGGGCCTCCAAACCCTCCCACTCTGGCGTCTCCCATTCGTAATTATCTGTGGAGGTAAAACGACAACACTCGAAGAAATGTCCTCTGACGATAGGATCCACAGTGTCCGAACCATGGTCACGTTAGATAGTTTATTTATTTTTGGACTTTGTCAAGACTTCATATGAAAAGAAAAAAAAAATCCGCCGCCCACGGGATGATTTTGCAAAGTGTGAAAATTGCAGAGATGATGTTGAGATGTTGGTTTATTGACCTGCACTTACATTGCCAGGACACCCGGGGGCAGTGTAATGCCATGGAGGGTATATTGGGGACTTTGTATGTGGAAGACTTTGAAACCCATTTTAGATGATCGTATAAATCAAAAACCAAGACTGATCAACCATCCTCTACAATGTACAGGATGATAGACCTGACCTATATTGGTGTCCCCTCTACGGGGGCAGCCATGTTGTTAGAGTAGTAAAAGTGGAGACATTAAACAACTTTTGAGTTTTAATGACGATTGAAGTCCAGCACAGGTTCCCCTGCATGTTCAGAAGGGTGAGGGTGAGGCGATGCATACAACTTCACCAGTAGATGTCACCAAATCGTACACATGGCACCTTTAAGAGTTTTTTTTTACTTTACCTAGGTTGATGACATGTGAATGTGAGAAGCTGCCACTGGGGTTGGCTCCTCCTACAACCAGGATTCTGCCTTTGTCTTCATCTCCAGCTGATGTGAGTGTGCAGGTGTGGCCCACGCTGACACCTGGAGCACTTCCCTTCAGCGTGAGGGAATACCTGTCCACAATTACAACCATTTCAACCAAAAACTCCACAAATCCCAATGTAGGAATGACGCCACATCACCTTAACTCGCTTACCATACTCCCTCTTTGGGCGTGTCTCCGTGCTCGAGCACTGGGAGTGACTCCATACCTGTCGAATATATAATGGGCGAATGTCAACGTTTTTTTACCCGACGACGTGCGAGAAGATGCGTGGGAGAAGAAACACTAATACGCATATTTTTTTTAACTTTATTAGCTCATTAAAGTGTGTGTAAGAAGATGGCATCCACAGATGCCATTACATGAAACATGATAATATAAATGTAATATCAGTGTGGGATATATGGGGTTATTGATCGATCTTTCTGCACTTCCTGCCTTGTTTCTGATCTCAATGATTTCTTTTGACCTGTGGAAGTAAAAATCTTTGCTGAGGTCTTTTGTCACCACAGAACTAGGTTTCTATGCCTTTGATGTAAAGCACTCCAATGGTGTAAAGCCGCTCAGAGTCTCTGATAAAGCTTCAAAGGAGGATCGCTCCTCGGCCTCCTGAGCTCGCGGCAGGGAAAACACAACTCCTTGGTAAGTGGGGATTTATTTTCATTGTCATTATTATTACTATTATTATCACACAATAATACTTACAATACATTATTGTGTGTATTGTTTTAACGTGACACTGCATTTCTGACATTGAGCTGTTTGTTCTGGGAGGAGACTGAAGCTGCTTCTTCATCTTTCCTCCTCAATAATAGTATTTCATCAAATTTTAAGATGCATGTCAAATCAATACTATTACTACTAATACTATTGTATATATTTTTTTCCTGTAATATTGCTCTTTAATCAATTGTACAATACTTATGTAATAATTCAATAATTGTGTATTCAATTGTTGACTGTTCACTGGAATGAAACTGTAATTCAGAGAATGGCCAGTAGGTGACAGCATTGCAATTTTGATACTGTATGTCAAATTGTAGCATGACCTAAATAATCCTGGCCTGTAAGGGAGTTTTATTTATTATATCTTCTCTTCAATACAAAACACATGAGCAAAGAGAATACACGTACATGCACAGGTATTCAATCTGCCTTTTATGAGCCGAGTTTAAATCCCTGCTCCCAGAGCCTTATAAGGAACTGGGAAGCGTGAAGATAACGGGAGCTGTCATGTGCCCCGAATCAGATAAAGAGAAGATGGAGGAGAGACTATAATAATTTTTCCTTTTCCCTGAAATGTACTGTTCATTCATGAAATCACATTTTGACATGAGTGCAAAGTGCCCGAGTCAGCAGTTCTACTGAGAGGACAGAGTGAACAGAGTCTGGTTTTACATGTAGACGTTGCCTTGTCCAACATAGTTGGTCCTCACCTTTGTGGTTGTGTTTGAGACCCACCATCAATTTCAACCTTTTGAATAATTTAATGACACATGTAAATACAATTTAAATAATTGAATTCAAAGATGGCGCAGTCTGATCCTGAGGTAGTTCAGACTATCACAGAATGCCAACACGAATTTAGCGATAAAACGACCAGCAGGTGGTGACGCCATTCCTTTTCACACGCCTGTATTTATTCAAAAACAAAAAAGGACATAAGCGGCATTAATGGTAATGGTGGCATTACAGGACAAAATAAAAGCACTTTTTTTTCTTTGTCCAGGACTCGCGACCCACCGAAAATGGGTCTGCGACCCACTTTTGGGTCGCAACCCACCAGTTGAAAATCACTGAAAAGCCAGCACGTCTCTGTGAGGTGCTTCAAAACCCGTTTGGTCTTATTTACAACATTTTTGCATTAGTACTGCATGTTCCACACCACTGATGTTAGTGTTCCGATCATAAACACAAACAGCAGCTCCTGTAAAAACGCAGAGCTTGATCGGTGCCACGCGGCAGCTGTGAAATAAATGTTGTCGGGCAGAGTGCGGCGTGGAAGACATCTCGCTAAAAGTACAACTTCACACAGACGCGTGCTTTTCCTTAAATGCCATTTGCAGACGTGTCAGGAGGCAACAAGCCATTATCCCGAAAGAAAACGTGTTACGTTGCAGCCTCGCAGCCTCGGTGTGAAAGTGTCTGCAGCCTCCAGAAGCTTCATAACAACCATGTGTCATCCTGAAGTGGGTTAGAGCTCCGTGCTTTGAGGAAGTGCCCTATTTAGGGAGGCCCGAGTGGCTTCACTTTAATATCACAGGGGTGATAAGATGTCTTTTGTGTCTCTATTTGAGGATTTGTGATCATTATTCCTCTCATTATGTAAAACAAAATATGTCAAAACTGTCGACTGTTCAAACAATAGTCACGACGGCATTTTTCTTCCATCACATTTCGGGGTGTAACATGGAGGCCTCCGTAGAGAGAAGCTGCTCCTGATACCGGGCTCATTCAAAAGCAAAGAAACCACAATTTGTACAATTCGGCGGTTGTACACTCACACATTCATTATTTTATATTTCAATATTCGTTCATATGCTCCCCAAGACATCAAACACCTCCTTGTTCTGCGGCACAGATACGCTCAATGTTTATTTTGGGATTGGATATGGGTCAAAAATAAATGTGACTCTTAAAGGTAAACACAATCCACACATTCTGTTTTGACCGAGCCGCACCACTCGAACAGTATCTACCCGGTTTCCTCCGCGCGGAGCCCGAGTCTGAGTTCGAGGCGAACCTTTTGTTTTCCCTTCACTTGTCACTGATAAGCGCTGAACGAATCGGGGGGCTTTTCGGTGGAAAGATAGAATGAGAGGAAAAAGGAGCGAGATTATCACTTTTTCAGAATCCTGAGGAAGGGACAAGCGAGCGGCAGGAGAAAGAGATAATATACTTTTCCTATGAACCCAGAATAGTTCCTTTGGTTTGCTGCTATTGTGAGAGTCCCGCGCTCACAATGGGTTAAATGTGGACACCGTGCGCTGTAGGTGGAGGGCTGCCACGGGCCTGATTTGGGAGCCATGTTGGTGTGTGGCGGTTTTGGTAATCAGGATTAATATGGCGAGTTCATCGGCGGGTTACTGGTCCACCGCCTCTGGGCGGCGTGTCAAAACGATCCGCCGCAGCCGCGGCCATTGTGTCACATTTCACCCGGAGGTGTGTTGAGTCATGCTGTGTGGAGTAATCTGGATTAATGACCCAACCACAACAAAGGCTTACTGCCGTTCTTTCTACCATACACACTCGCTGACGGTTTAATCTGAGGGCTATAAACATGTTTGTTTTGACCGTTTTAATCGGCGCGGCGGCGGTGATCGCCCTTTGTTTACGGCGTCACATCGATGCCTTTGGATGGGTGTTAAAGGTGCAGTGTGTACGATTTCAGTTTTTTATCACTTCTGTTTACAGTGAAAGAATGACAAAACAATTATGTATCAGCCCAATGTACGGCTTGCTTTTTACACAAACTTAAAATCAGGCCTTTACTGTATATTCACTCCGCCCTATGGGGGCCGCCATGTTTTTACCGTAGCCCAGAGTGGACGCACTAAACATCTTTTGAGCTTTAATGACCACTGAGGGCTACCATAGGTTCTTCTTGATTGCTACAGTGGGTGGGATGAGGAGATGTATACATTATGCCACTTCACCGGCAGATGTCCCCAAATCCTACACACTGCACCTTTAACTGGCATCCCGTTCAATTTGATCTCAAGTGGGCAGGGCCAATAAAATTGTCGTTTGTTCATTCATGCAAAAAAAAACATTTTGAAAATGTAACCTAATGAAGTAGAGGCACGTGCTCCCCCTAGTGTCCTGGGAGAGTGAGCGCAGGTCCATTGTCCAACATCTCTACAATGTCTTAAGTCATTCATACACTTTGCAGAATGATCCTGTGAGTGGATCAATCACACTTTCCTTCCAGGTGTGACAGCGCTGTGCCTCCTGCTCTCTGCCGCCTGACAGCTGGCCCCGCCCCCTTCAATCAACTCATCGCTTTCACCTGTGGGGAGCAAATCAAAGCTGAGGGCAGCACGTCTCTCTCTCGCGCTCTCTCCTCCTGGTAAGTAGTTTTTGTATAATATATAATGTATATAAGTGTATAAGTGTATATGTGTATATAAATACATGCTTTAAGTTAAACAAGGCGAACTGTGAACCTCCGTGACCAGGCATAACAAGCGGGGGTTGTTGAACCAAACTACGTTTATATTATTTTGGTAAAAGGCGGATTAGGAGGCACAGTGACTGTATTTTTTATTTTTATTTTTGAATCAGTGGTTGGTGAGATAGAGGAGCTGAGTGCAGCCGATAGTTTTGTTCCTCTGAGGCTGGAGCGTGAATTGAATTTCCCCAAATAGGCTGAAGCAGTGGCCATCCGTCAAGGAGGGGCCGCCTGTTTGTTGTTTGAGAGTGATGTCACTCAAACCAAACTTTACAGTACTTCCTGCTCCATTTTCTGACATTCAACAGGAGACTGACCTGTTCTGCATCCAGCCACTAGATGGCACTGAAGACACTATTACCTTCCCCTCTTCATTTACAATTCAATGTACAAAAATGTAGCTAACTTTTGTTATGTTCTTCTGGTGCAGATAAATTTAATGATGGGTTTTATGCCTAATTGAGAATTGTAATTAAGGCCATAGTGAAACGAAAATGTTCATGTTTTACATATGGTACATTTAGTCCGAATTTAGGACAAGTCATTAAAATATGCGACGCAAGACTAGGGAATAAACGGAGATTATAAACAAGTAAAACTTTTTATTTTGTGCATGTTGTGCACATGAGCGTTCAGTCTGTTCACATTGTGCAGATTGGAACAAGGAGAATTCCTGCACTTATTGTGATAAAGGCTTGAGCGGTGGAGCTGAAAGGATTCGTGAATGACAAAATAGTTGAACGCTGTAATTACCGGCCGTGGTAACGGGTCACATCCTGCTACCGGGTGAAGCACCACGGGAAAGTCTGGGAAAAGTTAAAGATACAGACCATCAACACAAGTTTTAAAGTCCGTAAGATCTGTCATTAAAGCTCAGAAGATGATTGGTCCTGTCGTGTCCCGTCATTCCCCTAAAGTCTCGTCGTTTGTTAAATGTTAGATTCATGTTTAGATCAGAATGCACATGCTTTTAAAGTCATGTACCACGTTTTGATTCATGTCCCTTTAGTCTAGATTCATGTTCAGGCCACGTCTGCCGTCTCGTCCTCAGTGGAGCGCGGGTGTGTCAAGTTAAGCTGTGTCTCAATTTGCGGCACCGCATACGTGGAAGTGCACATTTGGAGACCGCTGCTGACAAAACCGCGCGACTGGTCCGTCTGTGCATCAGTTTTATCTACATGTAGGAGTGACAACAATCAATTGAAATCTTACACACTGCGCCTTTAAAAAATTTATATATTTGGGTATGATTTGTTTCTTTTTTGTATTCAGTTTAGAACCACAATCATAAACATGAATACAAAGTAACATTATTTTTGTCAATGTTACTATTGATTTCAAGCTTGGATTTAAAACAAGAAATGTATAAAACCAATCAATTAAATGAATTCATGAATAATGAAAAGCGTTGTTTCATTTCCAGAGTTTTGTTCTACTTTTTATATATATTTTTTTTCCTATTTAGGAAGAGCAAATGATGTACAGACTGTGCTGCCTACCCTTTTCTTTACCTACACACACACACACACACACACACACACACACACACACACCCACCCTGTGTTGTATACAGGCATCATATTTCGTGTCTCCTCTCCCGTATAGCTGTCGGGACCATCTCTGCGGCAGCAGCTCTCACCACGATGACCTGCCTCCGAGTTTACCCGCGGAACCCACCTGCTGACTCCCCTCAGACCTCGGCCCTCCTGCTCAGGACCCACGGTGAGCTCAAAGCCCTTTCGTTCTCTTTAGAGTGTCGAAAAAACAAACTTTCAGAACGTTGCCGGACACGGGCATCGTCATTCTTATTTCATGCATCTTTGATCGTATTTCAAAGACGAGTGTCCATCCATGTGTGTCATCCATCTCTTTCATCCGTCACAGTAAGAGTGATGGAAAGTGTCATGTGAAAGATTGTCATCCTGACGGCACTGACACTCGATCCTGTCCAACGTGAGAGGGACATTACGCGCAGCATCGTGTGATGTCGCAGCAGATCCTTTTTGGAACGAAGAGGCCCGACCCTGCTGAATCATTTATGGGGGAGTGTGAGCCTATCAGGGGGAGGGAGCACAGGAACTTGTTGCCGTAACAGCAAAGCTCTAGTGTTCACATTTACCCACTAAACGCGTCTGGATAAGCAATACCACTAGATGTCACCAAATCTTAGCCACTGCACCTTTAAATGCCTGGGTGTGTCAAAGAGTTGAGGATAGTTTTAGCAGTGACCATCGTTGAAAATCTCCCACACTGGGATTAGAAACTCAAATTTAGAGCCGTCACCGTGGTGACGTCCACGTCTGCCATTCATGGGTGTTTTCATCGGCGCAGGTTTACAGAGAAACGACTTTCCCCAGGGAATAATTTAAAGATCTCAATGGAAAACAAATCAATCCTATTATTTATGGAACGTCTATACATGCGCGTGTGAAATGTCGAGCAGCCTAATTGAAGTTGCGGAGTCCTGGCAGAGGACGATGTGTGCTCCGCCAAGGGCTATTCTGGACTTTCCCTTGGGATGGCCCTTGATTTCAATTACATTGTATTTGTCTAAAGCCAAATCCCAACAAACGGAACACTATCTCATGGCCCTGCACATAGTCAGGTCAGGAACGTATGAGATTGTATAGAAAATCGCATCATTTCCCACAATCGGCAAAGCATTTAGCATTTATCTTGCGTTGCTGAGGCCCGACAAGGACCCACACTAAAAATCTCTTAAAGGTGCAGTGTGTACGATTTCGGCCATTTTTGTCACTTCTAAAAACATTTCTAAACAATTAGAGACATGTTCATGAATTTACATTCACCTAAATGTATTTATTTTTTCCCCTATTACCCTCAAATGAGCCCATTGATGTATATTAACATGAGGAGGGAGTCCTCTCTTCGGGGGCGGCCATGTTTTGAGTTTTAAGGACAACTGACGTCTAACCGTAGGTTCTCCTGCATGTTCAGAAGGGCGGGGTGACGTCACCAAATCTTACACACTGCACCTTTTAATCTCCTCAATTTAGCGTCACACTCAATTTGGCCGATGACTTTGCGGAAACTGAAAGTTTTCGGTGGAGTCACCCAATATCCCTCAAGAGCTTTAGTCCTCATCATTCACCCCGATCCAGCCCACGTGGCCTCTCTGGTTCAAGGCTGAAATCTACTTGGACACCCTCCCTTCCTTTTATTGGCACCGCACTCCCATGCCCGACCTCTGCTTCCGCCCTTAGATCTTATATTTAGCTCCTGGAGACTGGTCGGAGGCGAGCATCAGGCTCTCCAGTCCAAACTGTAGGAAGTGAATGGTGAGATGATTGGATGTGTGATAACATGTGACGTGGCCGTGCCGAACCCTCCCACCCGAGCACGCAGCGGGTTCATTCCGACGGTGCGCCCTTTCAGAAGTGGGTCAAACTTTGCCACGAGCTTGACTCCTTCCAGAAAGCAGCTATTGTTTGCTGGTGTGTGTGTGTGTGTGTGTGTGTGTGTGCGTGTGCGTGTGCGTGTGGATTGCCCGAGGGAATAGTGTTTCTAATTGTCAAAAGAGTTTCAGCAACAAACCTGGTCGGAAACACACACTTCCAATTCCTCATCTCACACAAACATTTCTATTTTACAGATCTGTCCTTGACGGTTTGTCAGACGTGACTTTAAAGGTGCAGTGTGTAAGATTTGGTGGTGAGGTTGCATATTGTATTCATCACCTCGCCCTCACCCAATGAGCATCCAGGAGAACCAGTTGTCATTAAAACTCAATAGATGTTTAGTACGCTCACTCTGGGGCTACTGTAAAAACATGGCGGCCCCCGTAGAAACTGCCTAAATCGAATGCATTGTTTCTTCCGTTAGATGTGCAACGTGACCATGGACACAAATGGGAATAATAGTGAATCGTTAAATCAGTGGGACTCTACTTTTGAGTTTCAAACTTTACTTTTTACAGATGGAATAAATTCCAGGATTAGATTTTGATTCCAATTTAACCGGATGCCCCAAAGAAGCAACTGACAACTTGACAGCTCTGGTTCTTGAGTTACAGCAAAATGACAAATGGAAAAGTGTAGTTTTCCAATTAAGAGCTCTCGAGTCTGCGAGTCTTATTTCTTTAGAATCTCTCAGCGATCAGTTTGCTTTAAACTGTCAAAAGAGATTTCAGGCTTTGCTCCATTCTGTATATAGCAGGAATAATGGGTCCTACCACCTCTATTTTGTCCTACTTGCTAAATAAGGCATCACATGAATAAATCTGCTTGTTGAGTTAGCCGTACCTAAAAATGACCGCTTGAGGTTCTGCATGCATCAGCATTTTCTTTAGTAAACAGACAGCGGTAAGCTTTTCTTAGGTAAAATATGAGAAATGAATATAATATCACCTTAATCTCACGGACAGGTCCTTTAATCCTACATAGGCCTGTATCGAAATATAGACTTAACATTCTCTCTCCTGCCTCTTCGAAGGCCACCTGCGTGTCAGGTGTCTCCCCCCGTGGATATAATGCACACAATCAATTTGATCTGTACCCTCCTGATCAGATGAAGTCAGGGCTCCGTCCCACATGCTTTTGGCTGCAGACACTGATGAAGATGAGACTTGGCAAGTTATATAACAAGCCTGTTAAAAGAAACAGTCAGGAAACCAGACGCCACACCGCGTATGTGTGTGTGTGTGTGTGTGTCTCATCCAACCTGCTCTTTGTTCCCACTGCTCGGATCAAATAGGATGAGATGGTGCCCGCCCCGGATGCAAACTTTAAATCCCCCCCGCATGGCAGTTTTTCCCCCCAAACTTATCAAGACGGCTCCTGTTCTCACAGGAGACGCAACAGAACGCGGATTTACATGGGACTCAATGGGGCTGGCTGTTTATTTTTTTTTTTCTCTCACTGGTAATGGCGTATTTTAGCCCGTCGCATAAAGACCCACAATGTGGCCCGGCCCGGGCCTCGTCGGATGCCCGTGGGGGCACGAGCTTTCTAATGTAAATGTGACAAATAAGCAGGGAAGCCTGTTAAAGCAGACTGTGGGAGGTAAGAGGGTAACGAGGAAACCTATATTGACACGCACACAAAAACAAGCCCCGGCGTACATACTGCTACATGTTCATTAGGTGCTTGTGAATTGAAACAGTTTGTTCACATTAACATATTGGCTTCGTTTGAATCCCCGTCCATACTAATGCACATGTCTATTCATGTTCACTGGACCAGCAAGTGCTGGTATAAACGGGAGTTCTTTAAGTGACATTTTAAAGGTGCAGTGTGTAAGATTTGGTGACCTCTGGAGGTGAAGTTGCATGTTATATATCCATCACCTTACCCTTCGGAGCATGCAGGAGAAGCAGTTGTCATTAAAACTCAAAAATTGTATTTTTTTTGCCTGTTTATGGCATTCGTGAAATGATTGCAGTTCCGGCCCAGGTTTGTTATCCCCCATAAATCAGCAGAGGGGCCTCAGAGGTACGTGGCAGCGTCTTGTCGCCTTGAGTGACAGCGACAGTGACGGTGCTGCTGTGGCAAAGACAAAGTAGGGCATGATTTGAAAAGCTGCCTTGTCTGTCAGAATGTGGCAAAATGACGTTTCCCCTCTGGACTCTTTGAATGTAAAACAGACATTCGTCCTTCCTGTTGAGACAATATCCACCGTATCGATGCTCTAAAGTCAGTTCAAGGGGGCGGGGCCAGAGACGGCCCAAAGTCAGCCGCCGCACCGGGTGATACCGACGTGTATGACATTTGGTACACATATGTATCACCCTGAGACAGGAAAAAAATTCTCTTGGAGCGTTCCTCGAGACCAAACAGGAAGTTGGCCATTTTGGATCAAAGCGCCATTTGGCGTTTTTTGCACACAATGGAATGTAACGAACTTGTGCAAGGGCTCCGGGCGGATCGTCTTGAAACTCGCAGCGTGTCATCAAAACACGATGAAGATTAAATGCTATCGAAACCTTGAGTTCACGCCACACTATACGATGGGGGCGGGGCCTCAAAGTTGACTGGAGTTTGTCCTTCATGCTGCGACAATATCCACTGTATCCGTGCTGTTACCTGTCTGTAGTTCCCGTGGTCACAGGAAGTAACATGAACCGGTTCAAAATTCATGACTGATTAACTCTGACTCGGCTGCACTCGTGCCCCGTGACCGGACAGGGAACAGCACCTAGTGGCCTAATTGAGCTGGCACATGGACGAAGACAGACTCGGCAGGGGCGAGGTCACACAAAGAGTATACTCACTGTCACTATCACTGTCTGTCTCTCTCTCTGTGTGTGTGTGTGACTCAGAGCATTTCACCTGCCGCTTTCCTTAAATCTCTTTTCCCTGTAATTAAACCCGGCTCACTGTATCCTGCCAGGACTGGTTCACCTCCTGCCTTTTCATAATGTGCAATTTCACCTCGGTGGGATGAAGGGGGGTGGGGAGGCGGCTTTAATGGCAGTTGAATTCAAAGTCGATGAGATTAAGAAGTAGATGGAGCGACGGTGCAGCCGGGAAAAAACCCCATCAAAGACTAAATAGAGTAGAAAAATAGGTGTCGCATACAAAGAGGGAAAAACCTCTTTAACATGGATCACCACAGGGAACAGCTGAGTGGGAACAATGAGACGACGCAAAGAAGCAATAACCTGGAGTTAATGTTTGAGGTCGGGAACACGGCAGACAATTTGACATGTTATGTTAGAAACCTGCTAGATTTGGACTTTGGCTTAAAATGTGCTTGGACACATGCTCTGTGTTCTTGAGGGTTGGGTGCACGTGCATTAGGTGAAGTTGTTTTCATTTATACTTAAAGGACTTGAATTATTGAAAACATCTTATTCTAAACCTCCCTTTGACAGCACAGAGGTAATATCAGGATCCCTATGGTCAACATAACCTTTTATAAAACATTTTCCGTCCGTTTCATCTTCAGACCCATTGTTCATAAATCCGCTCCTTCCTATTTTTGAGTCATATTCAGATGTCTTTATTGTACTTGGAGTTTTAGTGGCCACGGCGATTCCCTGCACGTAGGATCAAGGATTTCCTCTGCTGAAAGAGCTGTGCCCTCATCATCGTGTATTCAAGACAGAACTGAGGCTGAAAGGCTTCAGAGTGATTTGAAGTTCGTTTAAAATTGGTCGTCCATTTTCAAAATACAAGACATCGAGGCACAGTTGCATTGAGTAATTAAAAAGGTTTTCACCAACCCGAACCTGAAGGACAGACCTGGTTTTTATCATCCATGCGTTGTGTTAACTCTGCCAACAGCCTCGCTCTCTACAGCTCCGGGTCCAACTTAAACGCAAACACAAGAAAAATTGTTGTCAGAGCAGTAAATATTTTCGTAGGCGCTAGAGTTGTCCAGTTCAGTCTTTTTATCCTTTCCTGTCTCGTTCTCTGTCTTTCACTGGAACCTGCGCCGCCTCTCCGAAGTGCTGAATACTTTTTTTGTTGCTAGGACTCATTATTTTTTACTGCAGCCATAAAATCTCGATCTAGACCTTTTATTATTCTACATTACTTTAAGTACATGTTCTGTCTTGCTCTCCTTCTGTGTGAAAAGGCTGAAAGGTTGGCACCTCCCAAACGCTGTGGGCTTGTGTCTTCACCTGGAGACTTGTGGCATTTTAAAGTGTCTCCTTCAAATGAAGGAGCCACGCACACCGGCTCCAGGGCCGGAGGATGGCATCCCTCGTACAGGGACAACAAATCAGTGAAATCGAGCAATTTTCGTCACTTCTATCTGTAGAAACGGGCACAGAGTTGAACAGAGTGTGAGCTTGCACTGATGGCTGATAGTCCTGGGTTGTCATTCAAGCTCAAAAGATGATCAGTGCGTCCAATCTGGGATATTGTAAAAAGATGGCGGCCCCTGTAGGGTGGACCCCCTTTTGGTGTAAATATTCTTTAAAGGGCTATATTGTTTGCGATAATATTTTTACAGCTATAAGTGACAAAAATGGACTGAAATCGTATGCACTGCACCTTTAAAATATGTGTAGCTTCCCTGGATCGTTTGTGTTCATACTTACTTTACCGTCATTGCAGTGCGTTACAACCTCATGTCGCTTATAGTCTTTAAAGAGCCAGATTTGATGTCAACTTTTCCATTTTCCATTTGAACATCATCTGCATAGAGAGTGATTTGACTGGAACATTTGAACATCATCTACATAGAAATGGATTTGATATCAACTTTTGAAATACATTCAATGTGATATCATAGCCATCCCACATTTTTTAAGCATATGTGTTCGCATTCGCATCAGCATCGTCTTTCACCATCCACACAGGATCATTCTGACTGTGTGACTTTTCCCGTTGTGCTGTCGGGAATGTGACACCTCGGGTTTTTTCTTCTTCCTTGAATCGTTTGACAACTTTCCAACTCACCGACATGACAGTTGATGAAAATCTCAGATGGAGGATGAAGCCCCGAGACCCTGGTGATCCCCTGACTTTTTCTCCGGCGCCTCACTGGGACATTGGTGGTCGTGTGTGAAGGTCACGCAGCGTCGGTGCAGACATTTGCGTTTCCCTCGGGACGAGTCGGGATAGTAACTTTCTCTCTTCTCTTTCATCATCTGGTCGTAATGTTGATTTGTCTGTACTTTTGATTTTATTTACCAAGCTAACCAGCCTCGGCCTTATGTCAACCGAAAAAAAACATTTACAACATATGTTATTATTGTGGAACGTCGAGGTTGGCATTTAGCCCGTAGCACTGCTGTGACAAGTATAGTCTAACAGAGCTGCTAGCATTGCAATTAAACTCACGAACATCTGTTCCAGGCCGTTAACGTGAATCTGTGAGCGCGAGGAGCTGGATTCTCTTGTGTTGGCCCCATTAGCTCACTTCCACTCACAGCATCCAAAATATCTGGTCTGTTTAACTTAACGTTCATTTATTAGTAACATCTGTCACCTGAGAAGAGAATCATAGTCATTTCTTACTTCTGAACTCTTCCTCAGTAATCGCGCCTCTTATTATCACTTTGCTGTATTTGCACTGTTTACTCCTTTGTGGCCTGTGGGTCTGTTTGAATGGCTGTGATTGGCCGCATGGATATTGGATTGATTGTCATGTATTGGCGTCTCTGTCTGTCTGGATCTGACCTCTTGACATTATTTGTGTGTAATGGTGTTGACGGACACAACCATGAAATCCCTTATATGCTTTTAGATGAGGGTGTCAAACCTTGACTTCATGTTAGTGGAACCAGTAAAGACATCGCATATAAACAACGACCATTCCAAAGTTTTCCCTTTTACCGGCAGCTTCAGCTTGAACAGAGTGCTTGCGACACCCAGTGGACAAATTGGGATTGGCAGTTAATTATATTGAATTATTGCAGTTAATGTCTTCTTTGTCACACAAACACCTTGCAAAGTCATCATGGGCCGGATTGGACCCTCTGATGGGCCGGTATTTGGCATTTAGACAATAGTGCCAGTTTGACTTAATTTCAAATGAATGTCCTTTTAAACATCCATTTTCTGTTTTGGGCCGAAATAAACTGTAAAATAAACTAATTGAATGGCTGCAACATGCAACTTTACCACTAGAGGTTACTAAATCCAATTCACTCTGATACAATTAAATGTTCAAATAGTAGTCTGTAGTACCCAGTATCTGCCACTATAAAAAGTGAATTTCCCCAGTTTATCTTATCTTTTTTATCTTTTGTTTATGTTATCCTTGCACAGAACTACCCTGTTATTCTATTGTTTCTGCAAAACCAGACAAAACAATCATACAAAATGTGTAATTCACACATATTCTAGACAATACTACAGTATTTTCACAGTTTAATCCCCAGCAGCTTTTAACCTTTAGATTTTTTAATTTTTTATTATTATTATTTTTTTAATGGTCCCACTTTCAGCAGCAGCTCCTGCAGCTGTGGATCTCTGGTCACCGTCCCTCCTCTTGCAGTGCGGTGTTATATAGATTGATTGTGCTCCTCGTGGGACTGCTGCCTCAGAACCACTTCTGTGTCAGGCAGGTTCAGACGCACCGGGCAGATATTTCAAACAGTGTTTTTCACTTTGTTCCTCCTCTGCAGCCAGCAGCGCAAAGACCAATGCCAAGTCCAGTGTGGGAACCACAAACATCCCTTGTACCCATGCGGGCTCTGAAGTGCCAGCAGTGTTATCACACAACCAAGGCTCCCACATTTTCGCTTTAGAACCAGCTCTTATGAGCAGGATTAATTAAAAATTGCACAAAGCCAATGCTAACAGTGGCCATGTCAACATGACTCGCGAGTCTCCTAAGAGCTGAGAGGAGCCTTACAGGAAAGAGGGGGGAGGGTGGGGGGGAGTGACAGGTGATGGACAGTGGACACACACACACACAGAGCCCCGTAACTCAATAACAAGCAAAGTAAGTTCAAAAAAAAAAGAACAAAAAAACTTACCTTGACCGGGTTTTCGGGAGATGACACAATGTGACAGTGAGACAGATCTTTGCAGACACAACATGCTGCTCACACAACATGAAAGTCGGGCCCCAGGGCCTGACAGCGGGGGGGGGGAGGGGCGGGGGGGGGGGGCGGAGGGGGGGGGGGGGGCGGGGGGGGGGGGGGGGGGGGGGGGGGGGGGAGTGACAGGTGATGGACAGTGGACACACACACACACAGAGCCCCGTGACTCAATAACAAGCAAAGTAAGTTTAAAAAAAAAAAAGAACAAAAAAGCTTACCTTGACCGGGTTTTCGGGAGATGACACAATGTGACAGTGAGACAGATCTTTGCAGACACAACATGCTGCTCACACGACATGAAAGTCGGGCCCCAGGGCCTGACAGCTCCAGTTTTAGGGGTCCAAGGGAACAGCATGAGTCCATGCAGAGAAATTGAACGATGTGTAACCCCATTAAACAAAACAAGTCCAGGGCAGTCTCCTGCCTGTAGCTGTAAAAGTATCGCTGCCAGAAAGCAAAGTGGAGTGTTTAGTCACATATCAACATGCGAGATTCAGGCATCCATACCTCGGATGAGGACCCTGTGATGACCTCCCTCCTCTTCTCGTTTTCAATAGGTCAACTCAAGCTGTCCGTCATCCAGGAGCAGGACGTCCTGATCGTTAGTGGTGAGTCTTGATAAAGGCAGGCTCCTACAGGGGGTCTGCCTTGATTGACTGGGCAGATTAAAAGGTGCAGTGTGTAGGATTTTGGGACCTCATGTAAATAAACATTAATGGGCTCATTTAAGGGTAATGGGAAAGAATAATGCATTTAGATGATTATAATTTCATGAAAATGTCCGTGTGTCACTATATCGTAAGATTTCTAGAAGTGACATCAATGGCCGAGATCTCACACACTGCACCATGAGCATAAAACTGAAAAGATGAAGACATGCAGCAAAGGGCCTGCAGCTGGAGTTGAACCTGTAGCAGCTGCACAGCTCAACAGATGCGGCCGCACATCAACCAGATTTTCTTTTCACTTTATAACATGTGTGACACAGTTTGTAGCTGCTCGGGGCTGAAAACACATAAAAACCCGATTTCACGTAAAAACTATGGACAATGCACACAACTTGAAGTATTGGATTTTATGGCACATATGTCGGGCAATATGTAAGAGGGAGAACATTGAGCTGCCACCAGTTTCTTTGTTTATTTTAATTTTTTGAATAGTCAGACACACAGAGAGTAGCCACACTTTTCAGTGTGATGCTGCGAGTGTGGTTCCTGTCCACCCACCCATAAATCTCTGCAGAGAAAATCACCAACTTCTGCATTATTTACTCCTCAGTTGTGTTTTCTGTGCAAAGCAAATAATGCTCTCTCTCTCTCTCTCTCTCAGCCCTTTGAGTCAAAGTGCACTTGACGCTCAGGTTGTGTGTCGGTCGTAGTTATAGTGTAGTTGTGTATTTGTCATATGAAATCAAATTTTCTTCATGCGGCCCACGTTCACAATGTGTCTGACAGGGTGAGTAACATCCATGTGTACACCCAAAGGCTCAGGTCGATGGAAATCACAGAAGCTTACTGTGTGGATGAATCTTATATATTTCCTTAATACTTAATATGCAATGTGCAACAAGCATGATAATGTACTGCGGTTTGAAAACTAGAAACAAAATGGCCAACATAAAGATTCACGCTTTTCTCAATATATTGCTCATATGTAAATTAGCTTCATGCTATATGAGATGTAAAGGTAAAGTGCGCAGGATTTAGTGCCATCTGCACCACGCCGTAATATTTATTTATATATGTATTTGTAGTATTATTGATTGAGTTCAGGCATTTGAGAACCATGTGGGTCGGATGCTTCCAAACCTGCGTCATCTCTTCTTATTGTCCCTGAACAAACGGCAGCCGGATGGAGTCACACTCCGTGCTCTGCCGAGCTACAAGATCTATATGTCAAAAACCTTTACCGACTATAAAATGACTTTGCTGGCAGCGACGAAGGCAGGAAAAAAAACAACTCTGCAAACAGCTGTTCTTGTCAAGTCTGAAGGTTTGAAATGTTTTCACGGCTGCTGCAAACGAGACAAAAGAAGGTTGAGGTCCATAGGAGTCGAACAAATGGGGGTTCAGTGCAAGCTCTCCCATTTGACCCTTTGACCCCGACTCTGGCGAATCAGATGTGCGTTTCGTTTCAACTCTTAACGTGACCAAACAGTCAGCAGTGCATAATATGATGTCATAGAACAAGCTGCTTTATAATTGATTCAGTTCTATTTTTACATGTGCACAGTTCTGGAGGCGAAGGGCATGCTGGAGGAGTGCCAGGGGCCATGTGACTCTTATGTGAAGGTATGTGCAGGAAGAAAAAGGAAAAGACCCTCCGTACGAGAGACGAAAGTGCGGACGAGGCTTCATGTCCATTTGTCCTTGCTGTTGTCCCTCAGGTGGGCATGACCCCCGACAGTGACCCGGCAGAGAGACACAAGACCCGGATGGTTCCTCACTGCAGGAACCCCGTCTTCCTGCAGACCTTCTCCTTGTAAGACTTCGCTCTTCTGTTAATTCGTCCAGAATTGTGTGGAGCCGCAGCGCTGCCTTCGCCATTCACCCATTCACACACATTCCTGCGGTGCATCTAGTATGTGCAGCACTTTGCTCCACATGAGGGAACACGGGGCAATTCTGGGTTCACTAACTTGCCCAAGGACACTTTGGCATGTGGAGGAACCTCACCGACCCTTTGGCGAGAAGTCGACTCCAAGTCGTGCTTGAATGGGAAGGTTGAGGTGATGGATACAATATGCAACTGCACCAATAGATGTCATCAAATCTCACACATTGCACCTTTAAGACAGGTTTTTGACGAATATGCAGTTTTCAGATTACTCAATAACCAAATTAATACATTAATAGCTGATTTTGCATACATGCTCTCTCACATGGGAACATGTTAGCGCACACGTGCACGTCTGAAAGCGGCTGTAGCTGTTTTGCTTTTTAAAGGTCATCCCTGGCGTCCATGCAGTCTGATATCAAAGTAGAAAGACACTTTAAAGCCCCGTCCAATCGAATGTTGAGCTCGTACCACAGTGGATTTTCCTTTTCTCCGTGCAGAGTGAATTTTTAAAAGGGAGCCACGGAGTCCGAGGAAAAACACAAAATCTTGGTGGGGTTGGCGCAAACGAATGCTGACATGTCCGCCCCCTGCAAATGAAAATACGCTGTGCCGCATTCCGCTTAAAGACACAGTTGGAGCCAAAGAGGAGCTGACGTCTCCCCTCTGTGCTTTGTTTGCAGCGTTGTCAGAGAGGGGGACCTTCACAAGAGGCTGCTCTTCACAATGTGGAACTCTGACTCTGCAACAAGGTGCCGTACCTGCTGCTGCTGCTGCTGATTGTGTGACATTCAGAATGAACCAAAAACAAAGTTTTGACACGCGAGTGAGCGCAAAGCTTTCATCACCCACCAACCAAATCCCATGTTATCATTGACGCAGCTTGGTATTGCTGTGATGCACTTCTGTGTGTGTTTGAGTGTGTGCCTTTCTCTGAATCTGGCAGAGCGAGTATGTTACTCTCGCCTCCTTGCCTCCTCAGACTTGTGCTGAAACAGGGTCATTGCAGGCGATGGAGGACATATGGTCCAATGAGTCACATGTTTCTTGCGCTGCGTCGCGTCGACGGGACGGAAGAAGAGAATCGCTAAGTGCCGCTAATACCCAACAGCCCGTATACCACCGTCGGGGGGGTTTGTGGGTGTTGCATAAAATGACCACATGCATCTGATTTATAGACACATGCATCTGATTTATAGATTTCCACTGTTATAGAGTGGTTAAGCTTCAATCGAGGGCGTCATTTTAGTTCAGGGGCCTGGCTTCGTTTTAGTGCCAAAAAGTGAATTCTGAAAATGTTCACACTTAAAAGGTCCAGTGTGTAAGATTTGGGGACATCGAGTGGTGAAGTTGCATGTTGTATCCATCACCTCACCCAGCAGGTGGTGAGGCGACCGATGCAACTTCACCATGCCACCAAATCTTACACACTGCACCTTTAAACTTTCCTTGTATCTAAAATAACTTGGAATCCCAGGGGATGGCACACAATAACGTATCTAACTCCAATCCACACTAGGAGCCTGTGCTGAATGGAATAACGCTGTCTCCCTTGTAAACTCTTGCCTCTCTGTGAGCGCTGGGTCCGTCGGGCAGCGCAAAGGCGGAAATATTCGGAGACGGGTGCAATGTAAAGAGCAAAGGCCCCCGAACATCAGCTGTCGGACAGAACAGCCTGCTCGGTTGCAGGCGGCTCATTTAACGCTTTGCTGGAGACATAGGTACTTTGCAAAAGAAACAACCAGATTTTGTGCTGTAGAGGAGAATTTTTTTTTTTTATCTTAATGGGCTGTGCTGAGTGGCCAACGTGGTACAAGATGTTAACATGTGCAAGATGTCTGATCAGCCCGGAGCCTTCCAGAGCAGAGGAAGCTCAGTGTTGCAGCATTTGTTCAAAATTAGGGGAGAATAGAAGACTTGTGTAAAACACGACTCTCTGCCTGAGTGAACCTTACCCCTGTGTGCGTTTCTTTTTCTTTTTTTTTTAATTGAGGGTTGCCGGAGATGTCATTAAAAGGTGCTTATTTGACTGGATGAGAGGTTGTGGAGAAGCTGTGCCTCTTCAGCAAATCCTCTTTAAGTACCAGAAGAACACCGGCCAAAGTGCTGCTGGAGTCAAACCAGGCTGATCCCCGACGAATGAATGTGAAGGCCCCTGTCATGTCGGGATACAAAGTGTGAAGGAAAACAAACATGTACAGTATCATTTCCAGCTGAAACCTTCAACTGAAACATTCACGAATTCCACTCCGGAGGGGGCCGGTGGGGGTGGGGGCACCACTACTCTCTTAGAGTCGCACTCGGTCGACCTAGAAAAGGGAGCAAGTGCAGGCTTCACTTTGAAGAACTTTGCAAACGACACGTCCCAACCCCAAGCTCTGCCTGACACCTGCTTGAAGCCTGGTGGAGGAGACGGCGCTGGGAGGACAGGACGCAGACAGGATGCCTCTGCCTTGAACTTGGCTCTGTTTTTGGAATTTTGACTTATTGCCTGCCCATTGACCCACAAGACCGCCTTCTGATTTTGAATTTGTTGCTTTATGTCTCCATTAACACAAGATACTAAGTAACTTAGCTTTATGGTCTGCAAGTGGGTCGATTCTTTTCAACCCATAACCCTAACAATGCCTCTGGGCCTTGTTGTGAGGACTCGCGCACAGGTGGGCGGGTCAGTTCAGCTGAAAAATCATTTTGATTGGTCATGTTTTTTACCATACTGAGAGGACAACAGTGAGTGGACTGTACTGCCATTTTTACATATGCAGTAACTTGGTGTAAACGATACATTGCCTCATGTTTCTTACCAATAATGTCACGAAAATGAGCCAGTTGTCTAGAGGTTGTATGGTATTTTTAATGTTTGTGGGAGTCCAATAAGTTTGGTGTAGGTTTTGCTCTCGTTTGTTTGTTGGCAGCAGAAAACTCTAAACCCACATTTGCTGCATTTACACTGACATGTGATAACACTTTGGACTATTGGACTAAATGAATCTAAGGAGGTGCTGTATAATAAGATATAGCCATAGGGTTATTATGTGTAAACTTCCAGACATATATTCTTCCACTGAATGTCCTCCCCCCTCCGGTGATGAAATACACAGTGACCTTGTATCTGTACATGTCACATTGTCTGCCTGTTTATTTTTTGGGGGGGGGGGGGGGGCTGAATCCTCTTGCGTTGCCTGGAAGTCGCAGCAGAGCGGGAGATTATAATCTCAGCAGCGTCCTGTCCGTGTTCTCTCGGTGCAGCGGTGATTTCTCGGTCACTGGCTCATCCCACTGAGGATGTGCCTGCCAACGTTTCAGGTGCTCGTCTGCTCCGGGCGCCGCTTTGCCCCCGTCACATCGGCAGCTGCATTGGTCCAGTCCAGCTGGGATGTTGTCGAGAGCTGTATTCATCTCATGAGTGCATAATTACACATCCAGACAAACACACACGCCCGTAACGCGGATGGTGAATTAGCTCGATGTTGACATATTCATGAGAAATATTCCCGGACTGTCGTATTTCAAAAAAATATTATAATAATTTTAATGTTTTGTTATTCATTATGTTTTATAATTCTTCCCATGGGATCACTGTTGTCATTCTGCTTCATTATCGAAGGTGTGCTGAAGAATAGCTCACGTGGCAAAATCTGAAAATATAACATATAATATATATATAATATATAACATAATATAAAACATAACATCCCATTGGTTTTGTTTTTACTCTGTATAATTGAATATTTTGGGGAGGTAGAAGACTTCCTAAATGTCAAATGTAAATTATAACAGAGATTTTCATTCTCATTATTGCTCGTGTTGCTAAATGGAACAAATAATACACTTGGATGATAATGGAAATGCGAGGATGCCATTGTGTTGCTGTGAAAAAGTGACAAAAATGACCAAAATCGTACTCACTGCACCTTTGAATGTTCTTCATTCCCTCTGTGTGTCTGTTTGCGTGTGGACAGGGTGAGTGCGCTGCTGGGCTGCATGAGCTTCGGCGTCCGCTCCCTCATGGACAAGGTGAGTTTGAACACACACAGTCTCGTTCTCTTCTCGTTTCATGCGTTTCCATCTGTTATCAGAGCCTCATGACGCCCACATGTTTAGTTCATAAATTCCACTGACCTCAATAGTCAAGAAGAGACACTTTGGGGTTACCAGTGTTGCAGAGCAGGACCACCGCCGGCAGATACTGGAGCCGAAAGCTCGTTGAGTCACTCCCTCCGCGGAAATGTCACGGGTCATGCAAATGAACGCACGCCGCTTTCCATTTCCGTCTCGCAGCCTTTTGTTTGATAGAGCTAGAACGACATAGAGTCGCCTTCGACTCATTTCAGCCGCACCAACTTCCACATATATAACTCAGCGGTCCTTTTACATCGAGGTCCGATAATTGTCTCTGAGGACGTCTGAATATAAATGAGAATGTGATTTTATAAGTTTCCCTGGATCAAAGCCCGAATTTGATGGGATCTTAACTGGCCCATGTCCCATCCTTCCTCCATGTTTCTTGGAAAAAGTCTAGAATGAAAATGTACCAAAAAAAAGAAAACTCCAATATACTGAATAAGATCTTAACATCGTAAAATTCCAATCACATTAAAGGTCACTTGTCACCTAGCAAGGTGGTCTTGTCTGACCCCCTTGATAGATGACGATATCCTTCTTATTTTTCTTCATATCACTGACAGTGAAATGACACCAGCCGCCACTTTAATATCGCGTGTCGGCAGACAACACGTCCCAGAGCTGATCCCCTTGGTCAGTCTCAGTTTGAGGTGTCCGACGTTGTTCTCGTCACACTGTGAGTGGAGCTGCAGCTTTGGCCTTTGTGCTCACTGGCCCATCGCGGTCTGCTCACACAGACACCCGAGCCGGTCTGAAGAAGTGAGAGGCAGGATGTTGTGGACTGTAGGTCAACTACCCAAAAGCACAATGACATACACACACACACACTCACACACACACACACACAAAGGTCTGAAACCACCTCTTCACACACTCACACTTGTGTTATATCATAGATCAGTGATTCTCAACTGGTGGGTCGGGCACTGGTACAAAATAAAAATACAAAACGGTTGCTGCTATGCTTTTATTTTGAAGAGGATTTTTAATGCGTTGGAGTGTTGTCCATTCGCACTCCTTAACAGTAGGTGGCGATGAAGCCCTGTAACCCTAACATACATGCATGTAGCATCCATCACCTTGCCCTCACCCTTCTGAACATGCAGGAGAAGCTATGGTTGACTTCATTTGTCATTAGAACCCAAAAGATGTTTAGTACGTCCACTTTTACTGCTGTAAAAACATGGCGGCCCCCATTGAGATTTTTTTTCAATTAGCAAATTGTGAGGATGCCGGTATATGATTGTTTTGTAATATTTTTTTTAAAGTGACAAAAATGAAATCTTCCACACTGCACCTTTAAGGGGTGAGATCAGTTGTCATAGATCGCTTGGCTCAGTCTGAGGTGCCCCCCTCCCCTCCCCACCCCCTGCAGAGTCCCAGGTGATATCAGATCGAGTCTCTTTCTCTCAGGAACTGTTTGTACAGCAAACGCACATTTCTGCTTTTCTTGGCTCTTTGTCTTTGCTCTTTAATTATTCAACCTTAATCCATCCACTTCCATTATGTCTGTCCTCTCCTGCACGGTGCCACGCTTTAGAACCAGGCTGCACATTCTAGTGGTTAGTGCAGCACAACCCCTGCAAAGTGTTATTACATTATTCAGTGTTCATGTGTGTGAGACAGTGGAGGGTATTATTGTCATCTGGGTTGTTTTAAAGGGGCAGTGTGTGGGATTTAGTGACGTCTTTCGGACTCCAACAGTGTGGCCTCCGTAGAGATGGTCTGCTCCTGTCTAGGTTGAAATCTAAAGTAATGATGTCAACAATTCATACATTTGGCTGATGATACTCGCATTATGTTCTATTTCTGCCAGTAGAAATTGAAGTAATTCATTTTCAATCCCACAAACTGCCCTGTAAGGTCTTGATGAATATTGTCAGAATTGTAGAAACCCTCTAAACTGTTTTGACGCGACGTATTCAAGAGACTTTCCGAGATTACCAACCCTAGCTTTAATCTTATCATGAAAATGTAACCTAAAAATACTCTGAAAAATATATATTTCACTTATCGTTTTTAATGAGACTTTTAAAACCCCCAAAAGAGCTTGTGAAATGATGAGGAACTGCCTTTAGCTGTTTAACGACTTGACTGATAATGAGGATCATTATGGGATGGCACCTGAGTGGAAATGCCCCGGCACCTAAACTTTAAAAATCTTGTCATTTCCAAGTTGACATCTCTGATTGTCCCATATATTTCTGGCTCCTTGCCTTTTTTCCAAGCGCACTGGGAGGATAGCACTCACTTATAGAGTTTCCCTCACATTCCACCCTCCTCCATCTCTGCTCCTCTGGTAAAAGATGCAGCTAAATGTACTGACCTCAGCGCATGTCTGCAAACAGCTTTATATGTTTATTTTTGTTGTCTCCGACTTGCGTCTGTGAACAATCGCGGCCGCTTTTGTTTCTTAGACGGATCGTAAAACTTAATTTGCCGTCTTGAAAGTAAAAGAGGAAAAATAGACAAATTTACAAAACTTGTTTTCTCTGCAGAGTCTTTTTCTCACTTCCATTTGACATCAAACAAACGAGGAAAAGAAACAATGTTGTAGTCGGGCTTATTGCATCCTTTTCCTCTCTAATTCGTACCAATGAATATTCAAAGGTGCAAGTGTGTAATATTTGTGTCACTTATACTGGTAGAAAAATGATTACTAAACAATTACATACTGCCCCTTTCTGAATTAATAATCACCTAAATGTATAGTATATATACTGTATTTTCCCCCCCATTTCCCTTAAATGAACCCATTAAAGCATATTTACATAAGGAACGGGTCCTCTTTTAACGACAATAACTGAGCTATCGCTGCTCCTCCTGCATGCTCTGAAGGGTGAGGGTGAGGTGATGGATGCAACTTCTCCACTAGATATCACCACATCTTACACACTGCAACTTTAACTGACTGACAATGCTAATGCGGGTGGTTTATCTTTTAACCACTAGATACATTTTTATAATTTCTTGTCCTCCTCCATTCATCCCTTCCCCTACAAACCCACGCAGAGAAGCGCTTCAGCCAATATTTGTTGTTATTGTTCAGCCGTGTGTTTCACTTTTGAACTCTTCCTCATCATCCCCTCATCTGTCTATAACAGCTCTGTTGGCCCCATTCTTTCCCCCCTTTGTCACATGTGCAGGGCAATATTGAACCATGCATGGTGTAAATCCCTCACTGACTGTCCGGACATTTGCCCTCCCCACTCTGAACCTGCCCCCCTTCCTCCTCCCCTCCCCTCCCCTCCCCCCTTCCTCTATACAAGAACTCAGCCCGTCCTCCCCCCTTGTCCCACTGCCTGCAGTTATCTGTCCACTCAGATAAGATGCTTTTCAAACTGGGATTATTGTTACCGTCCCCGGCGTCACACTATTCAGTGTAATAGAAGAGGCTAGCTGTGTGCGTGTGTGCGCACGCACATGCATGAGTGTGCGCACGCACATGCATGAGTGTGCGTGCAACGCAATGAGTAAAGATGGCCGTGCACACAATGGTGTTTTCATGTATTTGTTTGCAAGACCGTGTCGACATCATCAGGATTATAAATCAGACTCCCTCTGTCACAGCTTTATGTAACACATGTACAGTAGTGTGACACACACACACACACACACACACACACACACACACACACACACACACACACACATACACACGCATACATACATACACCATCTGGCCCACAAGGCAGAAGTGGGGGCATCAGCTGCTGGAATAAGCCTACGCATTGAATGTGTATGCGTGCGAGCGCGCATGCTTGCACGCGCATGTGTGTGTGAGTGTGTGTTCAGTGCTCGCTGCCCTGCAGGAGCAAGCAAAGTGTGTGTTTCATCACTCTGTGTGTGTGTGTGTGATCCTATACATGTGTATGCACTCACATCCAAGATTCATTTAAACGTAGCACTCATTAAGTTGAATCCCCAAGCTCACATGCATAGTTGCATACACACACACATACACACACACACACACATACACACACACACAATAGCTGTCTCTATATGTATATATCTAAGTGAGTGTGTGTGTGTCGTAGGAAGTTCAAGGATGGTTCTACCTACTGGGGGAAGAGCTGGGGAGGAGGAAGCATCTCAAAGTGCCCACACCGCACAACCATGACGGCACCAGTAAGTTCACCTGATAATTATTTATTCATAATTACTAATGAGGCCGGAGCACAGATGTTTGGGAATGAGAGTGAAGCCCTGGTACTTTTCATTCGCTCACGGAACTGAGAGCTGAATCGTGTGAACGCTCACAAGCTCGTTGTTGAACTATTGTTTTAAGACATTTGATCTAATATTTACTCTTTAAATCAGCAAACATATGGTTTTAAGAGTATAAGAGAAGCTTTTTATTGTCTTAAAACAAAAAAAAGTATTGTTTGTCCACTCTTTGCTACTGTGAACATACATCTTTATGTACATGTGCAGCGCACATCACCACTACACACTGAAATGTATCAGTATGTCTTTATTACTATTTTATGTTCTGCTGATAGAAATTGCAATAATTCCACTTAAATGTGCACACTGTTCCTTTAAAGGTGCAGTGTGTAAGATTTGGTGACATCTACAGGTGAAGTCAAATATTGTATCCATCACCTCACCCTTTCCATTTGAGCATTGAGGAAAACCCTTGGTAGTCCCTAGTTGCGTCCAATCTGGGCTATTATAGAAAACATGGCGGCCCCCATAGGGTGGCCCCGCTCCTCATGTAAATATACACTAAAGGGCTCATTTAATTTGCATGTTGTATCCATCACCTCACCCTCACCCTCCTGAACATGCGGGAGGACCTGTGGTAGACTGCTCAAACTCAAATGATGTTTTGTACGTTCAATGAGGACTACTGTGAAAACATGGCGGCCCCCGTGGAGGGGACCCGCTCCATTGTCTTGTACGGTTTTAAAGTGACAAAAATGACCAAAATCGTACACACTGCACCTTTTTATTTTTTTAAGTGCAAGAGTAGAATGGCATTTGCATAATAGCAGACGCTCCAGCGTGTGAGGGTCAAACCAAGCTCTGAATGGAACGTCCCTGCAACTCGACCGTAAGGTCCAGTTACTACACATTCAACCCGGGGTGTCGGCCTCCCGCCTGCTCTTTAAGTCTTTATCAGCCTTTGGGGTCAGGAGGTGGGGGCAGCCGGGGAAGCGAGGGATTAAGAGAGAGGGGGAGAGAGAGAGAGGGGAGGGATTGAGAGAGCGAATGAGGGGAAGACGGAGAGAGAGTATAGAGAGAGGGAGGGAGGGAGGGAGGGAGGGAGGGATGGAACTGACGCGTCACAGTCGCCCGAGAGAGAGAGAGAGAGAGAGAGAGAGGGACGGCGCTCTCCTGTACCGTTCACTGCTATCACGCTCACACACATTCATTCAGCTGTGTCTTTCCTCTCTCTCTGCGCCTCATTCTCTCTCTCTCGCCACTGATGTTGTTTGCACTCACTTTCACATCAGTGCCGGTGGTGTGTGTGTGTGTGTGTGTGTGTGTGTGTGTGTGTGTGTTGGAGTTATGCCACTCAGTGCCAGCAGTAAGAGCAGCCTAGACTAAGGTGAGTACAGTTTGTGGGTTATCTCTATATCTATATGTCACTTGCACACCGGGGGGTTTATTCTGCGTAGAAGTTTCAGACTGGACGATTGATGGAGCGTTTTCGCTCTGAGGATGCTGTAGTTCCTTTCGTTTCTTGCAACCCCCCCCCCTCCCCTTTCCACCCCCTCTCCCCCGTTTCTTTTCTCCCTTTATTGCTTGTTTCCCCCATCACTCCGCTTCCCCTCGTGTGTTGTGATTGTTGCTGACATCACTTTCAAACCTGCCTTTGTTGCTCCCTGCGTGCGCCGGCTAATCTCTCAGTTCTCCTCTCATTTTCTCCTGCAGAGCTGAATTGGTCACAGTCTCTGGAAGAACACTTTAAAGGTGCAGTGTGTAAGATTTCGGGCATTTTTGTCACTTCGAAAAATGTGACTAAAGACAGTTGCACCCTGACATTTCTGTGAATTTATACGTTTTATTTTTTGTCCATTCCCCTTAAATGAGCCCATGAATGTATATTTACATGAGGAGCGGGTCCTCTCTATGAGCGGCCGCCATGTTTTTTTTTTCAGCCCAGAGTGAACGTACTGAACATCTTTTGAGTATTTTGAGTACAACTGAAGTCTATCATAGGTTCTCCTGCATGCTCAGCAGGGTGAGGGTGAGGCGATGGATACAACATGCAACTTCACCACTAGATATCCCCAAATCTTACACACTGCACCTTTTAAGGAGCTCCTCTTACACCCACTTACTCAGTAGATGACTTTACAGCGCGACCCCACAAGTGCACTCTTTCGCCAACTTTCCTTTCATTTGCTCGGCGTCGAGATCCAGAACGGATCTCGACGCCGATATCCTCACACGCCACCTTTCCCTTTCTCCCCAATTTACACTGCCTGGCTGAACTGGGCTAATCTACCTCATGTAACTTTAAAATTAGTTTCATGCGTCTGTGGATGGAACTGGGACAAGGGTACGAGATTGGGCAACGCTCAGCCAGCAGGAACCCATTACCGAGCTTGCATGAGGGAGTCCTGGCTTGTACTTGAGGGCAACACATGGAAGCAGCAGCTCTCTCTCTCTCTCTCTCTCTCTCTCTCGGCTTGTGTGGTTGAGAGGCTGCAGGGTGTTTGAACCATATCATGGAATTAATCATGATATCCAGCAGGTGCAGGGAGGGGACGTGTTGAGGTAATTTTACATGATGTAAAGCCGGAAAAGAGAATACGATCCAGAATGGATGCCCGGTGGTGATAAAGCCCCACAACTGTCTCCTCTGATCCATGAGTGTGTGTGTGTGTGTGTGTGTGTGTGTGGGGGTGCATACTCATGCATGCACTTCCGTGTTGCCAGCTGGCAGAATGTAGGCCATGGACTTCCATGCACCATGTCATTCACTTACATGGTGGTGGCTAAATTCTCATTCATTAGCGAGTCACTCAGAGGGCAAGAGCATCCAACCTCTGTCTGTCCACTTCTATTTGTCTCATTCATACTGTTGCACACTGACTTTTTCATGAATTTATAATCACCAAACTGTTTTATTCTTGTTTCCATCACCCTTGAATGAGCCCATTGATGTATATTTACATGTGGAGCGACTCCTCTCTACGGGGGCCGCCATGTTTTTCAGTAGCCCAGAGCCGACGTGCTAAGCATCTTCTGAGCTTTAATGTCAGCTGAAGTCGACCATAGGTTCTCCTGCATGCTCACCACTAGATGTCACCAAATCTTACACACTGCACCTTTAAGTTATTTTCAATTCCTTTTCCCCTGCCGTTCCATTTCGTGCTCTTCTCCTCAATCAGTGGTGGCGCCATTCATGCTCCTCCCTCTCGTGCCCGTGCTCACTTCCTGCTCGACCCACATTTACTGTCAGAATGCAAAAACACAAACAAAGTGCTCTGTGTGACATTAAACTTCCACTCTATTCTAATCCCCGATTTGCATCCCTCCCCCTCCCAGGGAACCATTGGATAACAGCACTTCGTACTGGGAGTTTGGCAGGCTCATCGTGTTCTTGTAATGGTTTGGTTTTCAAAGCCAATTTATAATTTTTTCCTCGTTCCACCGCTTTGTGCTCGGACCCACGGCTTTCAGCATAAAAGTGCAGTGAAGCCGCTGCACTAAAGTGTAATTATGTTTGTTTACCATGTGTTGTGGTTCCTCGGCAAATGACTAAACATATGGAGACCCGCTGGTTACACTAATGGAAGAAATATGAGCATGTGACCATGGGATACACGGCCACTACGACGCAGTACTATTGTTTTCACCAAAGGCATCAGAGGGTCTCCACGTAAACATCTGAATGATGTGTTTTGAAAATTATTGTTCTGAAAAAACACCCTATTACCCTGGCTTGTGATGTGGGGGAAGGATGGATGAGATCATGATCATGTTGGTCCATCCATCCGAGTGATTTCCTCGAAACTTGATTCCGTAAACTCAGGTCATGAAGGTGGTGGTGCCTTTTGATGGAACACAGGATATGAAGGACATTTTGAGACTTGTGGTAGTTCGACCTGTTTCTTATGGTTTGGGGGTCCTGAGGGTTCACAGTAGTTCCTGCTCATTGGGTGACTTTGTGTATAATTTTGATAATTTCTGTGGGAATATTTGTTATCGCATCATCACTTCCTTTGTGTCATTGAATGCTCGGTGGGAGCTGTGATCAGACGAGCGTGAGTGTAAATAGCTTAGCTTGTTTGTTTGTTCCCTTTCTTGGCTGCCAACCCCCTGGTTGGTTTGGGTAGTTTAGTCTGTGGGCTTTCCCTTGAGGCACATTAGGGTTAGACCCACAAATGGGATACCAAAAATTGAATCCAGTGTATATGTGGAAATACAGTGTATTCACTTCATTTTCAAATTTTACCTTAATGTTGCATGAAGGTAGGAAAGTAGCAAAGAATACAACGGGGTATGGTCTAATGTAATGTTGTAGTGACATGGAATCGTTAGTGGCCTAGGATTCAACATAATTAGATCAGATACATTTCATCTTGTAAATAATATGATTTAAAAAAGCCTGAAAGAAAACAAACTAGCTGTAGTTAAATATCAATTCCCCATCACATTTTTGCAACTTGAAGTTTCTTTTAACTTCATATACCGCACATAATTGACCTATATAATCCCATTTTACACTAAAGTAGGATTTAGTGTCAGCTTCTTCAAAAACTCTGTGTCCGGTCTGTGTCCTCTCTGAATGAAAGTCTAAATTTAGTCGCAAATATCATCTCATTACAAAGAATACACGGCACGTCTGCTGAATGGATCCACGCTAAACGTGCGCAGCCTGTGAGCAGAGGTGCAGTATTTGGATCAGTGTGTCGCACTAATCCCACAGTCAGAGACGTGTGCTAGTTCAGAGTCGGGGCAGAGCCAAGCCACAATCCCTGAGGGCAGAGTCGCGTTAGACAAGGAGGAAGTGAGCAGCACATGATGCAACGCCGTCCTGAGCCACTGGGAAGGAAAAGAAGCACAGTTTGTCTGCAGGCGTATCATTATGCACAAATGTCTTCTGGTCAGCCGACAAGTTTCCCTTGTGTTGTCAGGTCTGATGCGGCTCATCCCTCCGTGCCCATGTCCTCTGTTGTTGAAAACCTGGCTCAGACTGTGTCTGAGAGCGGACGTGGACTCTCGGTCTGGTCACGCAAGACGGTGCTTTGGAGCCTGAAACCTTTTATTTTGTCAAATAAGGAGCAGAGGATGAAAACAATGGAGGATGAAAAGAAATCTATTGAGACAACTGTGAGGAAGTTACTCTGCTTCTACTGTGATTGTTGGTGTACATTTTGGGGCCGTGGTCCCGATTGCTGGTTTCAAAGATTTCGCCGGTGTACACGTTTTGTTGGTGCATGTGCCTTAGGGGTTAAAGCGGTCACTGTTACCAGAAGGTTGGTGGTTTGATCCCAGTCTTTGCCATTCCACCAATTGAAGTGTCCATGGGCAAGATACTGAACCCAGTATTGAACTGATCTGGTCATCAAGACTAAACAATGATGCAAGTGCATATAGACATTGTCTAGATAAGCTGAGATACAAGCATCAGCATTGAGCTTTCAGTCGTCCATTTCAGTGTGATGTTGTTGACCATGTCCATCCCATCCTGACCTCAATCAACTCGTGAGAGCAACCTCCAGTGGATTAAAGAGCAATGTCTCAGATCTCAGATCCTTTCAAATTTGATTCTAGATCATCACATGAGTGAGTTCTATAGCCTCAAACGGCCTCCGCAGTCAGCAGACCTTGATTCATTTGAACCCCCTTTGGAATGTGGTAGATTGGCATCATGGATGTGCAGCTGACAATCTCGCAACCGTTTGATGCTTTCGTGTCAAAGTGGACGAATTCATGAAGAATGTGTCTAGAACTTTGTTGAATCTCTGCCAGAAATAGCTTTAAAGGTCCAGTGTGTAAGATTTCCGCCATGTTTTTACAGAGGTAAAAGTGGACGTACTAAACATCTTTTGAGTTTTAATAACAACTGAAGTCTGCCTTAGGTTCTCCTGCATGTTCAGAAGGGTAAGGTGATGGGTACAACATCCAACTTCACCTCTAGAGGTCACCTTACACACGGCACCTTTAAATCAGGTGGCTTTTACATGGGTGCAGGGCCGAATGCTCCTTCGAGGCTCGTAAAGTCAAAACGCACTGACAGACTGATGCGCCTATTCTGTTTTTGACTCCGATTCCTGGAAGTCATTTTCCTCCGACTCGCTTTAGCAGCCATTGTGGCTCAGACCGAGGGACTTTTCCTCCTGTGTCGACAACAACAAAAACCCGGGTCTGCGCGGCGCTGACAGCTAATTACACTGCAAGGCAATAAAAAGGGCTGCCATCTTAACTTTGCTAAACATGGGTTGAAAGGCCTAGAACAGAAGGTTGGTGCATGAGTGGCAGCCAGACAACATTTCTGTGATGGGTAGTGACAAGGCAATTAGTGTGGAAATGGACATTTGTTTGATGTTGTGGCGTTATACTTGTACAAATCCAGCTCTTTACTGCTTCTGACACGAGTGTAGATTGTTGAAATTGGAAAATGAGTTTCGCACAATGACCATTTATGTCACTATGACATGTATTTGTAGAGCCCCAGCACCGAGTGGTGCGAAGGCCCTATAGAAATGGTTCTTCCTCTTCTTTTTCTTTGCACCAATGAACTGCGTGTTCAGGGGCCTTAACATATCCCCAAACTCACAGATTTTGGAATGTGCATAGAAAGTGGTGGACGTTTTAGTATTCTAAAGTCAATTTACGTGGGCGGGGCCAATTTGCTCCACAGGGATGGTCCAGGGTAATATCGACATGCATGAAATTCGGTACACATATGTATCGCCCTGAGACAAGAAAAAAAATCCTCTTGGAGCATTCCTTTAAACCAAAAAGGAAGTCGGCCATTTTGGATCAGAGAGCCGTTTTTGGACATTTTTCACACAATGGAATGTAACAACCTTGTGCAAGGGCTTTAGGCGGATCGTCTTGAAACTCAGAAACGCAGTGTCATCAAAACAAGTTTAATTTCCACTTCCATTTCGATCGGCTTGGATAAAGTGTGCATGGTCTCAAAGTAACGTAAACTAGAAGCAGTCTATGCAGCTAAATCACGTTTTGTTGGTGATATATATATATATATATATATATATATATATATATATATATATATCCCATTGTTACTGGAGATGGTCGTTAGGATTGCGTGATATATTTTTGGGGGGAGATTAAGCGAGTCTGCCCATCTGTGCGTGTTTGCACACAGGCGTACGTGCATCCGTTTGCTAATGAAAGAAAAAAGCCAGCGTTCCTGCATCTCGCCTCGCCTACCGTTGTGGAGGCGGTTGACCCGCGGTGACACGTACGTGTGTGTGTCTTTGACCGTGTTCAAATGCGTTTCCGTCCAGTCAGCGTACGATGTGGGTCAGGTGGTCTGCGTGTGCATGGAAGCAAGAAATGGCTGGACGGCCAATGGGCTGTTTTTTTTTAAGTATGTCATCTGCTTCATACACACACTTGTTTCACTATTCATAATGGATGAATGGGGAGGCCAGGCTCACTGTATACACACACACACACACACACACACACACAGTGGTTTCCAGATGGCAAGCTGTGCCTTTAAATCGGCAGATTAGATTTTACGCCGTGCCATCGACTTGAATTCAGGGCCTGTACGTTGACACGGAGGAGGAGAAGGAGAGGGGGCGGGATTTGTGAGGTTGTTCTGGTAAACACCGGGTGTCGGGTGTGATTATCGGAGACAATGTGTTGATGCATGTACAGTACAGACTGACATGTGACGTACATCCCATGCTCGCTCTCAGAGGACATCATTGACCCTGGGCTCACATCCACTTGATCTGAATTGAAGCGTTTGACACATCGTTCACACTTTGCTCGTCTCTGTGCTGCTGCATCACTGTCCACTCAGTGGCAACTATCAAACTATAGTAGAGCCTATTATAAACTGTTAAACTCGGTTTTATTTATACTTTTTATACTATTTTTTTGAAGTATGCTTGCAACGGTGAGCTACATATAAACAAAGCTTAATGTGAAATTACATTTCCAAATAATGCTCCCACTTTATGACATTCACTCTTTTATCTCCAGCTTGTTCCCAATTTATTAGCTTTTTATTGATGTTTATTCTTATTCATCCACGTCTAATTAATTCATCCTTGATTTGAGTTCATTTGATCTACGCGTTTGTTCTTTACTCCTTCTTAAGCACAGCGCAGTATAAAAAGACGTGCTCTTTAAAAACAGTTTAGTAATGTAATTATAATAAAAATCCAGGTGTGAACAAGGACATTTGCTTATGTGTTTATTTATAACTGATAATAAAATAAGGGCACATTTAAAACCATTATGAAAGTTTGTAAGCCCATAAAAACACATCGCTGCAGAATCATAAACTATAATAAACATCTTGCTAGTCACACATGAGCTGCTGCTACTGTGATGAATTTAGAGCTTAAAGGTGCCGTGTGTTCGATTTCTGTCATTTTTGTCACTTCTAAAAAATATTAAAAAACAATTACATACTGATATTTTCAGCAATTTATTAATCAACTCAATGTTTTCCCCCCATGACCCTTAAATGAGCCCATTAATTTATATATACATGAGGAGGAGGTCCTCTCTGACAACTGAAGTCTCCCATAGGTTCTCCATAATCTATGCTAGGTGTAACGGCTGAAACCCAAAAGACTTGAAAGACTCAAGAACTGAAAGCACAAAATTAAAGTATATATCTAAACAGAAGAAGGCTTGTAATAACGCTATGATAATATCTCAAATTCTTTGCTGAAAACACTCACGAGGCGGAGGAGGAGAGAAACTAGACCAAACCACAAAGGCCTGACTGAAAACAAAACACTAGGAAATCTAATATAAAGTGCTGTGGAAAAAGGCACGAGAAGAAAAGGACAACTCTTGGCCAAACTAGAAGTCGCAAACAAGCATAAAAAAATCTGACAGCTGGATCATGAACATGGAAGTGCTGGATGATTTGCATGGAGACATGACAAAACGAGCTGGCAACAGGAACAAGGGGAAAACACAGACTATATATATACACATACACACACACACAGGGTAATGGGACACAGGTGGAGCACATTGGAGGAGTTAATGCTTCAAAATCAAACACAGGAAGTGCAAGACGTGACCAAATGCACAAGGCTGCACACGGGGCACATCTGAACTTTATTAGAACATTTAACACGACAGGACTAACATCAATGACGAGACGTGACACTGGGGCTGACAAACATGTGGCCCGCGGGCAAAAACTGGCCCACCAGAGACGACTACTTCCTGTTCCTGTCATCACCTGAACCCGACTTTGATTGGTTTGTTCACATGCTTCGGCCTGTTTTGGTTTCTGCATTGCTCGTAGTCTTTATGTTTAAATGGAAAAGTTAATGACACATTTGTTGATTGCCTCGGACTGTAATATCATTCTGGTGCAATTACCAGCAAATTGGATGTTATTTGTAATTAGTCAGAGGTAAATACTCAAAGGATTCCTGCCTCGTATTCCTCTTACGCCATTCAAGGCCAAATCTTCTCTTTATGCAGGTGGTCAGAAAATCAAACAACAATTTGAACTGTTGGTCATGTGGTCTTAGGCAACTTATCACATGCAACATAACATAACAAGATAATCGCACCTCTGCCCCTTAGCCCAAAGGTGTAGAAGTTAAGGTTAACGCAGACACGGCTCAATAGCAATTCCCCACCTGGATTACCCCTCAAGAAACACTCGACACCGATCTTACAATCCTATCACCCCACTTCACCCTCTGCACCTCTTGCCCCTCTATCCCTAAATAAACCTCATCTGGGATCAATTCTCTGTTGTGGTTCATAGCTGGTGACTCGAACCATCCGCTTGACGAGGAATCCTTCCTCACAGTATGAAAGACCCACAAATGTGGAGAAAGTGCAATGACGGGGCGTGATCTTATTCAACCTGACAGCTGGTACAAAACTAATGGGATGGTTGGACACGTGTCAGTCATGTGGAGTCTGTGCTCACCCACACAGTCACAGAGGACGTCTGTGGAGGGAGGAGATGTGGCACCTCACTATTAGAGGTGGATTGAACCATCTTCTGCACAAGGTGGCTTCGTTTAAAGGTGCCGTGTGTAAGAGTTTGGTCGGTGTTTTGTCACCATTACCTATTGAAACAGAATTACAAAAGAATGATGCATAGACCTTTTTACAAATATAAAATCACCACAATGTGTTATTTGCTTTTTACTTAACCCTAAAATATGCCCTTTAATGTATATTTACATCAGGAGTGGGTCCACCCTATGGGGGCCACCATGCTTTTACAATAGACATCTTTTTACCGTTGATGTGTGCTTTTATTTTGAAGCTGTAGCTACAACGGCGGGTGGATTGACTGCAGGAACATTCTGTCCTCTGAAGAGGTTAAAGGTCGGCGGGAAGAGGGGTGGGGGGCACGTCCGCTTGTCACGCTCAGACAACCACAGATGATGCTACCGCCTCTGCCCACCCCCCCCCCCCCCCCCCACCCCTGCCCCCCTCGTG